>JXCR01126918.1:0-55475 GCA_002079205.1 Phalaenopsis hybrid cultivar
CTAGACCTAGGCTACTAAAGAAATTTCTAGACCTCAACCAAAAGTGAGGTCAACACTTCTCCACCCAGATTTTTAAAACCATGATCCATAATTACTTTCTTATGCTCAAGTAGACTATTGAATCGAGCACTAGCCCTGAAGCTAATAAACTTTTGTTCATCATAATCTACTTTTCTTTTTTCCTTTGCTCGTTCTTGGTGCCATAGGAAATCTAAAGAAAATTTGATAAAAATCCGAATAAATTCCGAAAATTCTGAAAATCACAACGTAAAAGACTTTAAACTTAAATCTACTAAGAGTTATTCGCCAAAGTATTTTCTCAAAATCTCTCAAAAAAATTTCAAAATATTCGGATCTCAACAATGTGAGATAAATTCTTGGTGAAAATAAAAAAAATTTTAGTTCAAAGTGTAGCTCTTACCTAGAGAAGATAAAATCTGATGTTCCTTTGTATTAAAATCGCCTCAAATATAAGCAAATGCGAGCCGTAGGTGCAAAAATCAGAAGTTGAAGGTGACTCAAAGGGTAAAAATGGCGGTTTACGGTGAAAACCATGAATTTTAAAGGGTTAAAGGCTGTTCTCGGGTCGAGGGCGTTGTCGGCGCTGCAGGCCTAAAAATTTCATTTTTCAATTTTTTCAATTTTCAATTTCCTTTCAATTTTGTCTAAAGTCTTTTTAGTATATTTTTAAACACAATTTTTATATAACAATAATTCACAAACAAACATTTTCACAAACAATTATTTTCACAAACAACAACAAACAAACTTTTATATATGAAAATACATTTTTACAAATATATTTTTCTAATCACACTTTCACACATATTAAGCAAACTAAATTATAAATCAGCATCAAAATCAAGTCACAACACTAAACGCTGACACAGAACTATACACACAATCAAAGTTCAGATATCTAAAGCAAAGCAAACTAAATCAAATCCACACAATCACATTAAGTACATAAGTATTTTAAACTAGTAGAGAGTCCAAATTCTTCAATTATTCTACCGCATCTTCAGTTCTTTCTCCTCCTCTAATATCTCCCATATACTGGTAATGAACGTACAAATTGTAGAAGGGTCGGTACGGGAATTGATCAGTCAAATTTTCTTCAATCCATCCTTTTTATTTAAACATCCGCACTAATCATGCTTCAAATGTTCTAGTATGATCAAAATTCTCTTTCATCCTCCAATCTAGGTGATCGAAAATGTACTTAAGATCTCCTATTACATTTGTAATACTCTGAAGTTCTCTTTCAATTTTCTTCAATTTCATTTCCACAGGAAGTGAACTTCCAACTGTTGGTGGCATCAATGGAGTTGAAGCATGTGATAAAAGATATAATATAGCATCTAATGCTTCATTCCCATTCCCAACACAATTATCATCAATATGAATCATTGGCTCCCAAGGTAATAAAACTTTTTCCCACCTTTCATATGGAACTTTAGACTGATTGCAAAGTAGGAAAATTATGGAAGGGTGCCTAAGTCCATAAATTGGCCCATTCATAATAATACTCTTAATAGATTTAAAAATGATAGATCCTACATCAATGAGTTTTTCCATTTGAATGCAATAGTTCAAATAGCACTTTCTTTGGTGACTCTACTAATCTTCATGGTAGGGAGTAATTTTGCAGAAATGAATAAATGTCATTGCTTCGATATTAGATTAAGCAATGAAGCAGAGAAACTAACATATCCTTCATCTCGCATTTCCCAAATATCACTTTCATCCATCAGAAAATTATAGACAACTTGCATCAAATCTTTGGTAGGGATAAACTTTATATAATGACAGATTAGAACACATTCTATCATATACAACTCATTGATTCGCGTTGGAGTAAATGGTACATCCTTACCTCAGACGAAGATAACTCCTTGGGTAATTCCATGTAAGTTGGCATAGAATTCCTTCACTACTGTCACAACAACTGTAGCGGTAGTATAGCACAGAACTTCCCATCGCCTTTGTATAATGATTTTATCAATCAGAGAACTTAGATTAATCAATCCGTGATTGACAAAGCCTCTCTCCTTGATAAGCCTCTTTTTTGAAAAGATTTTATCGTATAATCTTTGTATCAAAATTGATATACTTTTTTCTATCTAAAACTCCATACTTGGAAGTATTTCTGGACTTGGAGGCCATGAAATTCGAAATTAGGAAGTTTCTGGTCATCCAAGGCAGTTTTTAGGACTTTAAAAACACCTCCTAGTGATTATTACAGAGCTAAATCTCACCAAAGTCAGCCAAAATTTGTCCTAAACTGTCAAACTGCTATCGACGCCGTCGGCTCTCCCAATGGCTTTGTTGGCGTTATGGTTAAGTTAGTGGGCGCCACCGATGCCTATGCTAGCGCGAGAGGCCAAATTTGTGTTTTTTTATTTTTTTGAATAATTTGATTCCAAATTCTCCTCTAATAGCAATATTTTTTCTTAACTTATAATATAAAAAATTGTGTAGGATTATTATATACTAATATATGAACACTTATCAAACAAAATAGTAATACATAGATATATATATTTATATATGGGTTGTCTCCCACAAAGCGCTAAGTTTAACGTCGTCAGCCCGACATACCATTTATTTAGTTGGATTGACTTAACATTAAAACTTCTTTAAATTGTGGTATGTGTCTTTCATAATAATATTTCAATCGATGCCCATTAACTTTAAATATCTTTCCAGTGTTAGGATCTTTAATAACAACCGTTCCAAAATGATAGACTTTAATAACTTTAAATGGTCCTAACCATCTGGATTTCCGTTTTCCTGGAAATAATCTCAATTTTGTATTATATAATAAAACCTCTTGTCTAGGTTCAAATTTCTTTTGAATAATCTTCTGATCATGCCATATTTTTATTTTTTCTTTATATATTTTTATAATATCATATGCTTCATTTCTAATCTCCTCAAGTTCATTGAGTTGAAATAATCTTTTCTCACCAGCATCCTTTAAATTAAAATTAAATTTCTTAATAGCCCAAATCGCTTTATTCTCCAATTCTACTGGTAAATGACATATTTTTCCAAAAATAAGTTTATGTGGGGACATTCTTATAGGAGTCTTATAAGCAGTTATGTATTCCTATAATGTAGTATCTAATCTAGCAAACCAATCAAATTTATAAGGATTTACAGCTTTTTCTAAAATTTGTTTAATTTCATGATTTGATATCGCTGCTAAACCGCTAGTCTGAGGATGAAAAACAGTAGAGAATCTATGCATAATATCAAATTTCTTAATTAATTTTTCAATTCTCTTATTCCTAAAATGAAATCCTCCATCAGTAATAATTATTATCGGCATTTCATATCTTGTAAAAATATTTTTAATTAAAAATTTAGAAACACTCTGAGCATCACATCTAGGTACAACAATTGCTTCAATCCATTTAGATATATAACCAACAACAAGAAATATATATAAGTTCCTAAATGAAGGCATAAATGGTCCCATAAAGTTTAATCCCCACACATCAAAAATTTTAACTTCTAATGTGTAATTTAGATATTTCATTTCTTCTAGAAAAATTTCATACTCGTTGACATCGATCACATATTTTAATATATTCATTAACATCTTTAAAAAGAGTAGGTCAATAAAATCCAGCTTTCAAAATCTTATATACAGTTCTCTTCGTTCCAAAATGTCCCCTAACTTCAGAATCATGACATCTTTCAATTATCTATTAAGTTTCCTCATAAGGCACACATCTTTAAATAATTAGATCTTTACATTGTTTATATAAATATGGGTCATCCCAAGAGTAGAACTTTGAATCATATATAAATCTCTTTAATTATGGATTTTTGATATCAAGTGCTAAAATATCACTTACAATATAATTTACTATATCGGCATACCACGGTACGTTCATTTCATCAATACTAAATAATTGTTCATCAGAGAAATTTTCTAAAATTTCATTTGCAAAATTAGTTAATATTTCTCTCTCTAGCCTAGACAAATGATCAGCTATTTGATTATCATTTCCCTTTTTATCAACTATGATAAAATTAAACTCTTGTAATAGAAGTATCTATCTAATTAATTTTAGTTTAGCATCCTTATTTTACATCAAGTATTTAATAACAGAATGATCTGTATGCACTATACATTTAGTTCCAATTAAGTACGGTCTAAATTTATCAAAGACATAAACAATAGCAAGTAACTCTCTTTCAGTAGTGGTGTAGTTAATTTGAGCATCATTTAAAGTTTTAGTAGCATAATATATTACTTTAAAAACTTTGTTGTGTCTTTGTCCTAACACAACCCCAATAGCATAATCACTAGCATCGTACATTATTTCAAATGGTTTCTCCCAATCAGGTGAAACTATTATAGGTGCAGTGATTAATTTTTCTTTCAATAATTCAAATATTTTTATGCATTCCTCATTAAAATCAAATTTTGTGTCTTTTTTTAAAAGTTCGCATAATGGCTTAGTTATTTTTGAAAATTTTTTTATGTAACGTGACCAAAGGAAAATATGTTGAGATTTTCATACCTATTTTATACTGTTTTTGATAATATTTCACTTTAAATAAAGATATTTTTGATGTTTTATTGCATGAATGATGAATTAGGGTCATTGGAACAAAACGATGCAAAAAGGAGCGAATTTGGAGCGAAAATGACCAAAATGTGAAGATTTGAATTAGGGCGCTGACGGTGCCATCGACCCCACCGACGATGAGATTTTACCAAGACTCCAGAATTAATTCATTAAGAAGGTCTGGCGACGGCGCCCTCGAGGCCGCCGACGGCGAGCTCGGCGGTTATGTCCAACTAGGCTTTGAATGAGGACAAATTTTGAAGGGATGCTTACACAACTCTTAGGAAAGCTCACCCACAACTTTAAAAGAAGATTTTGGCCAAAAATTAGAGAGGTCCTTGAGGTTAGAGAGGTCCCATTAGTGTTAGAGAATTTACTAGAGTGTAAAAATTGTGAGGAATTCTTCGAGAGATTGTAAGAGTTGAGGGAAACTGAGAGATATCTTTCTCCTTGCCGCTTCGAAGAGGAATTTTGTGTGCTGTAAAGAAAGAAAGAGATTCAGAGGAACTTCGAGGAGTTTTCTTGGGGAGAAATTTATTTATATTGTAGTTTGTATGACTTTGATTTTATATATGAATTCCGAGTTTTGTTGTGTGTTCCCCATGAGAATAGTTTGTATGACTTTGATTTTATATATGAATTTCTGAGTTTTGTTGTGATTTTCCCATGAGATCTGAGTAGTTTTCTCTGTCTTTCTCATTGTCTTGAGATTTGTGAGATGGTGATTTGAATTAGTGAAGCCATGAAAATGTTTAAGAAATTGTGATGATCTTTTCACTTCGCTCTTAATTTACTTTCAATCTGGCCAATTGATTTGTTAAAATATGTTGAGTTTTACAACTAAAGTGAAGATTACATCCAAGATTCACGTAGGTCAAAGCCCTTGGAATTTGGGTGCAAATAAATAGAGAAATAATATTATCGGGCGTAAAATTGGAGATTTTAGAGTGACAAACTAAAATCCCCAATTCGGTCCTATCGTTTGGGTGTTGAAGTGTAGATGTTAGCCCTCAGGCGAGGGAAAAGTGGAAGCTCCGAAGTGAGAGCCGATATCCTCCCAGCCTAGCTGCAGATTCAATAAATAAGCCTAGGACTAGTCAATATTTTTTATGTCTGAACCAAAGGGTAAAGAACAGGTATGCTCCTATTTGGCTTAATACAAATTAAACTGATTCACTTTATTCATTCACTATAATTTCTTGACAAGGAGAATGATGTTTTCTTGTATATTGAATATCACATTCGAGTCTTCATTAGTATAATTAGTTATTTAATAGTTATTAAAATTACATATTTATTTCAATTGTCTATTTGTAATAGATAAGCAAATTGAACTTCATTGTTGCGATTAAAGTATTGCTTTTCTAAAATCTTAGTTCGTAGTTCTAATCTTACTCCCTGTGAGATTGATATCTAGAACTCCATTTGGAGCCCAATATTACTTGAGCGATACGTATACTTGCGTTGATAAGTGTGAATTTACAATTATTGAATATTTATTACATCCATATTTATCGAATCTATAACTGTTATTAAGTTTCGGTACAGTTGCTGAGGAATTAAATCTTTTAACAGCAGTATTAAATACTTAAATTTTTAAGCATATATAAAGTCACGGTCATAACGTCTGTAGAAACCAGCATGTCCTAGAAAGCTTCTTACCCTTTTAACATTAGTAGGAGGTGGTAGTTTTTCAATAACTTTAATTTTTGCAAGATCTACTTCCATGCCATTTTTAAAAATTTTATGCCCAAATTCAATTCCTCCTGCAACCATAAATTAACATTTTTCCCAATTTTGTACTAGTTTGATTTTTTCACATACTTTTAGAACTTTTTCTAAATTATTTAAACATAATTCAAACGAGGTTCCAAACACCAAAAAATCATTCATAAACACTTCCATATGTTTAATAAAATTGCTAAAAATTGACACCATACATCTTTAAATTCAAGTTTAGGTGGTTTAATACATGAAAAAACAAATAAGTTTATCGCATAGTCCAAAAGACATTCTACGAAAAATAAATGTTCCATATGGGCTTGTAAATATTGTCTTCTCTTGATCCTCTAGAGCAATTAAAATTTGGTGATAACCAATATATCCATCTAAAAAGCAATAATATTTATTCTTAGCCAATCTATCCAACATTTGGTCTAGAAAAGGTAAAGGAAAGTGATCTTTTCTAGTGGTCATGTTTAATTTTCTATAGTCAATACAAATTCGCCAACCAGTAACTTGTCTTATTGGTATTAATTCATTTTTCTCATTTTATTTCACGGTCACTCCTTTCTTTGGAACATAGTGAATTGGATTTACCCAAGCACTGTCTGAAATAGGATATATAATTCAAGCATCTAGCCATTTTAAAATTTCTTTTTTAACAACCTCTTTCATTATTTGGTTTAATCTCCTTTGAGGATCATCTTTATGTTCATATTGTTCATCTAATAGAATTCTGTGCATACAAATAGAATGACTAATTCCTTTAATATCTGCTAAAGTCCATCCAAAAACCTTTTTATGTCTTTTTAACATCTTTATTAAATTTTGTTCTTAAGTTTCAGTTAATTCAGAAGATACAATAACAGGCAATGTAGATGACTCTCCTAAAAACACATATTTTAAATGGGCAGGTAATATTTTCAGTTCAAGTTCATGTGGTTTAATACTTGAAGAAATAAGATTTTTATTATCATTTTACAACAAGTATAAAATTTCAAATTTGCCATGAATATAATCCAAATCTTCTTCTTTTATTTCGTCGTTGTTTTCAAAAAATTCTCCTTGCTTTAATTTGTCTTCAAACTCATTCTTAAACTGCTCATTACTCAGATAATCAGTTACTTCCATCCTAAAACATTCGTTATCGTTTTCTATTGCTGGATATTTCATAGCTTTTGCAATATTAAATGTTAATTTTTGATCATTAACTCTCATTATTAATTCTCCTTTTTGCACATCTATCACAGCTCTCCCTGTTGTAAGAAATGGTCTCCCCAAAATAATAGGAATTTCTTTATCTTCCTACATATCTAATACTACAAAGTCTACAAGGAAAATAAATTTATCCACTTTTACTAATACATCCTTTATAACTCCTTTTGGATAAGTTATTGATCGATCAGCTAATTGAAGAGTTATAGTAGTAGGGGAAATCTCTCCCAAATCTAAACGTTTAAAGATCGGTAAAGGCATAAGATTGATATTTGCTCCTAAATCACATAAAGCTTTTCAAAAAAACTTTTCACCGGCACAAGGTATAGTAACACTACCAGTATCTTTTAATTTTTCAAGAAACTTTTTCTGAATAGTAGCATTACACTCTTGACTGAGTGCAACAGTTTCATGATATGTAAACTTCCTTTTCTTGTTTAGTATATCCTTCATAAAATTCACATAACTTTGCATTTGTTCCAAAGCATCAACAAAAGGAATGTTTATCGTTAAGTTCTTAATGATTTCCAAAAATTTTGTAAATTGTTTATCTTTGTTCTTCTACTTCAGTCTTTGAGGAAATAGATGTAATGATTTTTCTAAAGGACCTTCTGCTTGTTCATTTTCATTTTAATCACTTTCTGTTTCTTCCTTCTCTTCATCAACTTCAGTTTCTCTTTGAATCATGTTTTCAACTTCTTTTCCACTTCGTAATTGAATAGCTTTAATTTGCTCCTTATTTTGATTTTTTGGATTAACTTCCACCATACTTGGAAGAATTTTAGAATGTCTGTTACTAAGTGCAGTAGTAATATATCTCAATTGATTTTTAATATTTCTGATAGCAGCCCCTTGATTCTTTATTTGATTTCTCATGTTTAACATTACTTCTTTCATTGTCAACTTCTTTTCCTTAACTTGTGGGTTGGGATTAGAGTTAAATCTAGTAGGATAATAAGGTCGATAAGTAAGATTTCTTTGGTTGTTCAAATTTCTGGAGGGATTCACCGAATTATTATAAATATTCTAACTAAAATTAGGATGATTTTTCCATCCAGGATTATAAAAGTTAGAATAAGGATTGTTATTTCAATTATTTATGGCATTTAAAGTTTCATAAGATGATTGAGTATCAATGATCTGTCCTAGTGAATTTTCCTCTAATATTGGTGGTATTTGATAATAATTCACTCATATTTGATCAATCTTTTTGAAATAGCAGCAATTTCAGATGATAAAATAGACATTCCATCAGAATCATGAATACTAGCAATTTTTTTAGGATTTATCCTTTCATAGGGACATTGAAAATTGTTAGTAGTCATTTCTTCAATTAAAGAATATGCTTCATCAAAAGGGTTTGACATTAGTGATCCACCTGCAACAACATCTATAATAGTCTAAGTGATCCTACTAATCCATTATAAAATGTTTGAATTATTAACCAATCTGGTAGAGCATGGTGTACTAAGAAGATCTTAAATCTTTCTCAAGTTTCATATATTGATTCCCCTTCAAACTGATAAAAAGATGTAACATTATTTCTAAGCTTAGCAGTTTTCGAGGGTGGAAAATATTTAGCTAAGAATTTTTATGATAGTTTTGATAGATCCAGGTGCTAATGAATTTAACCAAGTCTTGGCTTTATCCCTTAGTGAAAAAGGAAAAAGTATAAGTCTAACAACATCATTAGACACTCCGTCATATTTAAAAGTAGCACAAATTTCAAGAAAACTAGCGTTTAAAAGTAGCACAAATTTCAAGAAAACTAGCAAGATGTAAGTTAGGATCTTCAGTAGGTGTCCTCCAAACTGATTATTTTGCACAATTTGGATAATAGAAAGTTTAAGCCCAAATGAATTAGCAGCAACATCAGGATTTTGAATAGTCAAGTGAAGTTCATCTGCTGTCGGATTAGCATATTCTTTTAAAGGTCTTTGTCGATTTTCGTTTATTTGATTATTTAAATTATTTGTCATTTTGTTGAAGTTTTTTACTTCTTTTCATTATTTTTGAATTTTACTAATAGTACGCTCTAATTCTAAATCGTAAGGTACTAAACCTTCAGATCCAATATTTCGCATAAACAAATATAATAAGCAAAAAAATTTCTTAAAAATAACTCTTAAATAAAAATATATTTCTTTTTGGATTTTTTATTTATTTTAGCTTTTTTTAAATTTTTTATACAATTATCTCTAAATTTCCTAATTTACCGAATCTATTTAATTTATCATTACCTTCCCCGGCAATGACGCCAAAAACTTAGTTCAGTGAATATAGTTGTGTAAAAATTATATAGTTGACTTCGCTATGTAACGGTGCCAAAAGCTTGATGCAATATTTTATTAATAAGAAATTTAAGTAATTAATGTTGGGATTCTACGCAAGTATACATATCGTTATCAAGTAATAAAAGACTTTCTATTTAAGTCTCAAATATCGATCCCACGGGGAATGTTTAAATTTGAAATGATAAATTAACTAGGAAATTCACAGAAAGTCAAAACAAAATTACTGTGACTAATTCTGAATCTTGAGATATTATCAGAACTAAATTATTTAACTAATAACAAAACTAAAATATAAAGTTTAAACAATAACTACTAAACTATTAAACTATGTTTATGTGATGAAGATTTCTTATGTGAAACAACATCTTTCCCACTACAATGAGGTTTTAGTAAAATGAGATGAGATAAATAGTTCAAATATGTATTGTGTCAAATAGAAGCAATTTTAATTCTCTACCCTGATAGAGTGTTATTAAAATCATTGGTTGTTCTCAGGTTTAGTCCCTAAATCTGTGGCTAGGCTAGGAGGATACAGACTCCCACTCCAGTGCTCCCACTTCCCTTCACGTGAAGGCTAACTCTCCATTTATTTTTTAAACACTGAGACTGAATTGGGGATTTTAGTCGGTCACCCTAAAGATTCTCTAATTCTACACCCAACAAAGTATATTTCCATATTTGTTTACATTTAATTCCATGAACAAAATTCTCCTTCATGGAATCAAATGTGATCATTACTCTGTTGTTGAACTCATACTCCATTTCCCAGATCATATGTTTCATAACACATTTTAACAATTCAATTAGCTATATCAAAAAGTAAATTTAGTTTGGAGTTGAAAAATCATCACAATTTAACTTATATTTTAATATTGGCACATCCATATTATCTCTTCATTTCACTATATCACAGAGTAAGGAGAAAGATGAAGTAAACTACTTAGATTTCATGAGAAAGATACAACAAAACACAAATTTCATATATAAAAGAAAGTTCATAAAACACTATAAATAAACAATATATATATATAACTCTTTCTCAAAGCAAATCCCTTGTAGCCTCTTCTAGGAAATGTAAGAAGAAATCTGTCACTTTCTCCTTCTCCAACACTCTTAGAGAAGAATTCACGCTTAATCTTACCACAAAACTCTAAATTATAAGAAAAATTGACTCTAAATGGTTGTGGAATGAAAAATGAAAAAATGTGTGATGCATAGAAAGTTGAATTAGGACGATGAGATGTCAGGAAGAGTCACTATTTGGATCAATTTTGGCCCCAAATAAAGCCTAGAGTCAGTTCTCCAATAGGTGCCTCCAAAAACTCTTCAAAAAGGTGTCCAAATTTGTTGAATCTTTTAGAAACAGGGGCTGAACCGACATTGGCGCCGTCGGCGCCCATTTTGGCGTCGTCGGCGCCCATTCTGACGTCGTCGGCACCAGTGTTCCGCAATTTAATTTGCTGCTCTCTATCAAACGATGACGTCAGCACTGAGTAAAATTCACCATCTGTTCTGTTGTTCTGCGCCGTCGGCGCTGCTCTTGACGCTGCCAGCGCTGAGCATTTCTTCAAAAATGTCATTTTGACTCTAAATTCCATCCTTTTTGCTTCCTTAATGTTTTAAGTCCTAAAAATCAACAACCAGCAATAAAACATAAAAATACCTTCCATTAAAGTGTAATATCACAAAAAATTAATATAAAATATGGGTCTAAAATGCATAAATTTTTTGTGTATCACTCACCCAAGAAAGAAATGGGTGAAACATGTCAACGGAAGAAGGGTAATCTGGTTCATGAGAGACATGAACACATTACCGATGTATGAAGATAATATTCTCTGATTTAAATGGAGAGAGAAACAATTCCCCAGTGGAGTCGCCAGAAGCTGGTTGGCATAATTTTGGGTTGTGGAGTTGCCCGTTGGAAGCTGTCGATCGCCGGAATCGAAATCTCATCGCCTGTTTTGGAAAGACATTTAATTTATATATATATATATATATATATNTTGTTGCAAATTGAACTATGTATACTTAAGTTGATAAGTGTGACTTTACAATTATTGGATATTTATTACGTTCATATTTAACTTATACTTTTGAGCATATATAAAGTCATCGGTCAAGTTTTTGACGCCATTGCTGGGGATTTAAATCTTCTAGTAGCGCTGTCAAATTCTTGTATTTGTTGGTTTATAAAAAAGTCGGTCACTTTTCTCTCTGTTGGTGGTTTGGTGCTTGTCATTTCAACTGTGAAGTGCTGGTTTTTTGCTTCTCATTTTACCTATGTGATTGTATAATTGGAGCTTCTCACTTATCCTCAAGTATTTCTTGGTTGTTTGTTGCTTCTTGTTTTATTACATTGATTTTGCATTATGGCTTCATGGTTGTTCTCTCTGGTGGTGGTTTGTTGCTTCTCGTTTCACCATAGTGGTTATGCCTTGGGGCTTCTCAGTTTTCATCTATGTTGTGGGTGCAGTTTTGGTTTTGGTTTTTATTATTTCAATGAACTTTACAATGAAGCACCAATGCATAACAACATATATAAATATCTACAAGTACTAACAAATTGAGTAATATTTTTGATAAATGTGGATTTACATAAGTTTTTGTAATGAAAATGCATGTTTTTTTTTATTTGGTGGTCTCTCTTGCCTGCTGTTTGTGAGTGTAGTTTGGCGGTCTCCTTTGGCTGTCAGCAGTGAGTATGGTTGTAGATTTGCAATATAGAATGCTGCTAAAGTTATACTATGGTTTTTGTTGTGGCTTTGCATTGATGGTTTTGAAGTGCGTGGTTTTAACGCCTTTGAATTTCTTAATGTCGGGTAGAGCAATGATGCAAAAAAAGAAAAAAGAAAAAAAAGAGCTCAAACGATCACGTTTTGTTACTTATATTATTATCCCTACCTATTTGTTACAGATATTAGATGACAGTAAAGCACGCATCACTGTTAACTACAGATGCTACCTAGTCATGAAACACACATACCACTGTTAAACATAGATACTACCTGGTCTTAAAGCATGTATAATATAATTAGTGTTTTTGGTTGGAGCATTATTTGATAAATTGATCTCATAGAGCTCTAATTCAATATGATGTTTTTTTTAAAATTTAATTTCAATTTTTTGTAATTATTATTATTTAATTGTAAGCTAAATTATATGTTTTCCTCCCAATGTTTTACTTATATAATTGGTCGACACTAAAGGGTCGGGGGAGTTGCCCGTAGGAAGCTGTCGGCCGTCGGAATCTAAATCACGCGCCCGCTTCGGAACGACATTTAATTTACATATATAGTTTAGAACAGTTGTGTTTTAAATTTTGAAAATACAAGGACAAACTGATCTCATATCCCCAATAGTTTAGATAAACGAGCCTAATATCATAAGCAATACACTTATCCTTAAGGATAAATGTCTTACTTACAGGTGAAGGCTCGATTAAATAAACTAAAGATCGTATGACATCCATTTGGTTTGCAAAATCATTTTATTTGCCGACAAGTTCCCCTATTTAATATGAAAAATTAAATAGGGTTTATATTAAGCTGAGTTTGGAAAATCTTCCTATAAGGGCAAACCCCCATAGTTAATTACATCTTAAATGACCAAAGTCACCTAAGAAAACTCTCGATAAAAATCAAGGGATATTATCCTTAAGGAGTTCAAAGAAATAAGAATTTTTAACGATAACAGACAAAAATGTGTGAAAGGGGAATGACTCAAATTTGGAACATTTATTTTAGAATTCAAAGGAGGAAGTACTAGGGGATGTCACATATCTGAAGGAGAACCTCGGTGATTTCCCAAGCTACCCTATAGTTTGGCTTCAATTTTGAGGAGGAATTATGGAATGTTTCATCTTATTAATTTTATTAATTTTGGGCTTACATTCATGTAAAACAATCACACAAACAGCCTTAAAGATATGAGAATTTAGGTCGTGACAAACAACAACCTCGGAATTCTAATACGAGTTAGGGCTTATATTTAATAGTAGAGCCATACAAAGGCCTAAAGAAAATTTGAGGATTTATGTTGCATAAGCAAACAACCTCGAAATCTTATGGATTGTTGTTTAAATCAAAGGAATGGTTTAGTTAGTAAAGACATGGTTTGCTGTTGAAGATGATCATGCTACCCACAGTGCTAGCTCCATGCTTCTCATCGTAGCATATTCAAATTTTCTAATTTATCAAGTTATGATGTCAAATCAGATGTCCCTATGTTCGTGGTTCTTTGATAATTATGGGGGATGTTAAAGTTGATTAGAACGACACCGGTTAGGTTCCTACGGTTCTCTTGTTCTGGTACCACTAGTTTCTTTCGGATTCACTTAGTCCAAATGAATTTACCAAACTCAACTTAATGAGTTCCATACTTTCATTTAGACTATGGGAAATCTCATTAGCAACTGTAAGTTACATCCTCCAAGGGATTCCCGATCATCCGAGAGAGATGTTTTAATTTAGTTGTGAGTGTTGTTTTGTTATGTTTGTGATTAAATTTTGGATTGTCTTATATTTTGAATGTTGTGGTGCTGAATTTTATTTTGCTTGATTTTAGTTTTAGTTTTGCGGCTATCCTAACAATTTTGGTTTTCATGGAGGGTAACATTATTATTTATCATGCAAGTTTGGAGCAAGAAGTACAGAAAGGTTAATGTAATAATTTAAAAGCGTACCTGTCGATTCTTCTCGTTCCACCACCTGAAAAGTCAGTACTTGTGAGACATGTATATAATTTTGCAGGGAATTTAAATTGTAGGAGTAGATGAAGGTTTAGCTATCAAACCCCAAGTTATGACTTTATTGAGTCTCGGAAGATCCTAGTGGATGATTTTAGAACAAAATATAACAAGTTCACTTTACCCTTCAAAATATCCAAGAGATATCAAAATGTTTGGGGAACAACTCTGAACCACTTTGAAGATCCCTTGAAATGTCCTGAGTTCATTTTAAACTTATCATATTGTTCCATGAATCATCCGAGGTTGAGTGTGACTACCCCGTTACTTAGTGAAACTTGATGTTTTACTTATCCCAAGATTAGGACACTCAATTAATCAATTAATGTTTCACTTAAGGGTTATGTGAGTGGGTACCCCTAAGGCAAGTTTAAGTTATTTAAGATTGCGGTGCCCGTAACTAGAGTTTGGCATGCATTGTTTAAAGATGTTAATCACCAATCGTATTATCCTGTGAATCCAATCAATTGAGTTTAGACATCAAGCCTAGGTCACTTCCAAGCCCTTAACAATCATAACGGGGAAATGGGTGGTGGTTAAAATTTTTGTTCAAGTGACACATATTCTTATTGAAATATGACATCATCATCAATTTTAGGCTTAAGAAAAGTAAACTATCATCTCCCTAGCTTAAGCCCAACACTTATGAAACATTTGATCTTAGTTGACTTCCAAGTCATGCTGATTAGGAGAATTATGATTTTTTTGTTGTTGTTCAATGGTGGTGAGTGAGTTTCTACCTTCTAACCCCATCTTGTTTCAATCATCCAAACAAGTTCATTAAGATCAAAATTACTCATTTTTTCTTTATTTAATCCTAAATTTTGATTAAGACACCAAAATCTAAAATTACTATTTTGCTCTTGGGATACTTCACCTCATAACTCATTAAACACAACTCAAATGACTTGAGTATTTAAAGTGCCATATCTATGAGTTAATTAAAACATCAGAGGAGAATAATGTGGTTTTTTCAAAATCTGATTTAATTTAAATTCAAAAAATAGGATTTTCAAAATTGATTTATTTAACTATGAAAAAAAAAGTTTTTTTATTTATGAGAAAATTATTAAAGGCATCTTTTGGGCAGAGAAACACTTAGGCAAAATTTCATGATTTTTTGAATTAAATTTTATCATTATTATTTAATTATTAATCAATTTCAATGATTTAATTAAATAGAAAAAATGTTTTAATTACAAAAATTATTTTTATTATTTTTATTAGACTTCTCTAATTTCAGAAAACTAAGAGAATAAAATTTTGTATTTTTATGATTTTTAATTTATTTATTATAATTATTTTAACTAGAAAATAAGGAAAATTCGTTTTTAAGCTTTTAAAATTTATTTTTAACTTAGAAAAATTACGAAAAAATATTATAATGAATTCTAAGTGATTAGAGAACACTAGTACACATTTTGAACAATCTTTTTGTATTTTTGAAAATTTTGAATATTTTAATTTTTTTAATTCAAAATACCCTTAAAAATGAAATATTTTCATAAAAATATACTTTTTTTTATTAAGTGCCTCTGATCACAAGAAACTCAGAAAACCATTTTTCATAATTTTTCTAAGCTTATTTAATTTAATATAATTATTTTAGTACAAAAATATAAGACTTCCTTTAAAAATCAATTTTAGTGCTCAAACTTAGCCAAATAATTTTCAAATTTTTACAATGAGTACATATGATTTTTGTAGATTGTTTGGAAGTAAATTTTTCAATTTTTTGTTAATATTTAATTTACATAATTTTAAAAAAAGATATATACATTTAATTAAATATGGAAATGTACAAAATAATTCAAAACATCATGATATTTTTCTTAGATTTCCCTAACCACATGAAACCTACTAAAATTATTCTAATAATTTTCCAAATGAGGTTTTGATTTACATAATTAAAATAAACCAAAATAGCGACCCTAGCTTGAAAATTAGGGTTAGAAGCATAGAGATGTCCTCTAACTTTGGAAAAATCAGAGAACATCCCCTCTATCATAAGGAATAAACCCTAGAATTTTCAAGCCATGGTGAGCTATATTTAATCACAAAGAATTAAAATACCTAAGAGGGTATTTAATTCATTAAAAATAATACACTTGACAAATATTATTTATTTTTGTCCAAATTATTCTCCTTTGTTCACTGAGAAAGAGAGTATTTTTCTTTCTTTTCTTATGATTTGTCTATACAAAGATATGGATTTTTAAAGAACATGCATTAAAATAAATCATTTAAATCCCTATTTTTCTACTTATCCCACAACGCTGACTGGATCATAAGAAGCTCTGAAAGTTGACGCGGTGCTCTCCCATGTTGTGCATTCCAACTAGGCATGCCAAGCAGCCCATGGTTCATGTACCAAGAGTCTGTCTGGCTTGATCTCCTCAGTCCATTGGGTACACGCGCGATCGGTCGACATCCGTTCATCGTCCCCAAGTGACCTAACCTGTAAACCGTTCAACTTAAAACCTTAAGATCTCGAGCTAGACTCAATCAAATCACTTGGGGTTTATTTCTAAACCTTCATCTACTCAAGACGAACACATCTATATGATTAATCAAGCATGAAATCAAGCCCTTATACATGGAGAATCAAAATAAGCTCGGATTAGGGTTAGAGCTCAATACCTTTGTCTAAGAGGGGAGACCACAATCAGATGGTTGTGGTAGCTTTGGTTGAGTCCAAAAATCCTCCAAATGAAGTCCCATGCCCTGGTGAAATGTCTATGTTTGATTTCGACCAAGGTGGTTTTCAGGTGTTGGTCTAGAGCTATCAAAGAGGCTATTTTAGAGCGGGCTTTGATGGGGAATCAACTCCTCTTGCTCTGGGGATTGTGTGTGCACAATTAATTTGTGTTTGGTTGACTGTGGAGAGATGTTTTGATTTGAGCTAAGAGTTTTAGCTCAAAATTAGGCTCTCACAGTGGAGATCAGAGGGGAAAAATTGTGGGCTTGAGCTGAGGAGTTCTTGAAGAGACTCTGGGAGCAATTTGACAGAGTTTCCCCAAGGATTTTAAGCATCTCTCCTTTTTCCATGTAGGGGGTGAGTTTAAATAGAAGGGCTTAAGTTGGAGCTCAGGGCCAATTGATGGGTGCAAAGAGTTGCTTAGGTGGATGGCTAAGAAGCTCTAAAGAGAAATTGAGGTGAGCTGGCCTCTAAGGTTGAAATTGGGATTGATTTATGGGTGGTGGCTCTTGGTTTTGGAGTTTTCCAACCACTAGGACATCTGATGAGGGCAGGGGAGTGGTCAGAAGGTCAGGTGAGCCAATGAATGGGTTAATTAAGATTAAGCCTTAATGGTTTTCCATGATGGAGAAGATATATTGGTTAAGGCCCAAAAATGGGATGAAATCCCTTAATTTAAGGACCCATTAGTCATAGCTCACTTGGGTGGGTTTAGGGTTATTTATTCCAGTCCAAAGGAGGAGCTTAGTGGCTGTGGGGGTCCTTGGTTGGCCAATTTGATTTAATTAAGTCAATTTAGGTGAAAGGGTCTATTTGGGTCAAGTGGCTTGATGTTGGGTTTGGGTTGGGCTAAACAAGCCATGTAGCTCAATTGATTAAAAAATTTAGTGTATATGATTGTCAAATAGAGTTTAGAGAAGAACTGGGGTGGTTTTGAATTGATTTGGAAGTTCAATTTGAAGGAATTTGGGCATTTGGTCAATTTGGGCATATTGGGCTAGACTTGGGTTTAGGTTAGGCTAAAGTTGTGTTAGGTCAAAATTTATGGTTTAAAATGGTCTAGAGCAATGTCATAAAGAGTTTCAACATAAATTGGGTGTCAATTTTGGGGTTAGGGCATTCAATCTGGTGGAATTTGGAGACAGCCAAATTCAAAAAATTTGGGGATTTTGGACTTGGGTTGAAATTTAGTAGAATTAAGGCTTGATCAAGGCCAATTGAAGATTCAATTTGATGTTTAGGAATGTTATGAAGAGTTTAGGATTCAAATTGAAGAAATTGAGTGAGTCATATGACTCAATTGGGTGAGATTAGGTCATATGGTCAAAATTGGGTTTTTGATTTAGATCAAAATTGAGCTCAAAGCATCGGCCAATTAGGTTTGGTTTTGGTTTAAATTAATGACAGGCATGTTCAATTTGAGTTTAGAATTGAAATTGGTAGGAATTGTAGTCAAATCAATGGAAATTTGGGGTGAATTTAGGAAAATTGGGCGTTTAGGGGCAAATTGGGGATTTTGGTCAAAGATGTCAAATTGGTCAAATTAGGGTAAGTGGAATGGTCCACACTGATTTTGGGAACATTTGGGAGGAATTTAGAATTTTTTGAGAATTTTTGGAATGTTTGGACTAGGGGGTATTTTGGTAATTTTGGCAAATTTGGGGTGTTTTGGGCACTTTGGATGATTTCAAGGGGTTTGAGGTGATTTTTGGACAAATTTTGAGAGTTTTTGTGGATTTTAGGGTTTCAAGGGTATTTTGGTAAATTGGGTAAATTTGGGGGCAAAAGGCTAGATTGGGTACTCAAGCAAAGTTGGAGTGCCAACCACCATAGTTGAGCCATGGACTAATGGAATCCCTATTTTGGGTCCTCTATGTACTGATCTTAGCCCAAACCCTAGCCCATGGCTAGTGAGTCTAGGGGAACATCTACATGAGTCTCCCAAAAGATCACGAGATCAAAGTCAACAAATTTGGGTTTAGGGTTGTGAGTGAAAGTGAGTGCATTAGCTCCAGACCAACACCTAAGGTCAACCCTAAGGTTAAGTAGTCCTATGGGGACTCTCCTTGAGCTTCCTCATAGTGACCCCACCTACTAAGTGCTAGAGGTTAGGATCAATATGTGGAACTTCAAGTTTAGCACAGAAAAGTTTAGAAGTTCTAATGGTGAGGGTTGCTTTCTAGTTTTCTAGGAATAGTAAAAAAGAAAGTTCTATGGCTAGAACCTAAGCTACTAAAGAGGAAAAACTAAACCTCAATGAAAAGTGAGGTCAACCAATGGACCCCCAATAAGTGTGGTGTGCTGGGCAAGCACACCGAGCATATTCGCGTTGACCGACGAGATCAACAAAACAACACAGACTCCTAAGTCGACAGACCTTGAAGGAAGTGTAGAATTGAGTGACAGTTGTTTCCACCGGTAAATTGTGAAGTTAATACTCGATCAAAATTGAGGAGTCAGAACTCTTGTTGGGGATTGAAGAATGGGTATCAAATTATCAACTTTCAGGTGTTTCCAGTAGATGAGAATTAGTATTTAGGTGTTGACCCCGAGATGGGTATTGACATTTCAGTATCAATCCTGAAAAGAGAATCACATGCCATACTCTATTTAAGGTAGTCCTAAAACAGATCTTGAAAGATTTGGTTTGAAAATTAGACGCCTTACTCAATTTAAGGTGGTCTTAAAACCAATCTCAAAAGATTTGGGTTAAGAATCGAATGCCTTACTCCATTTAAGGTGGTCTTAAAACTGATATCAAAAGATTTAGGATCAGATGCCTTACTCCATTTAAGGTGGTCTTAAAACTGATCTCGAAAGATTTTGGTTGAGAATCAGACGCCTTACTCCATTTAAGGTGGTCTTAAAATCAATCTAGAAAGATTTGGGTTGAGAATCAGATGCCTTACTTCATTTAAGGAGGTCTTAACTCCGATCTCGAAAGATTTGGGTTTAGAATCGGATGCCTTACTCCGTTTAAGGTGTTCTTAAAACTGATCTTGAAATATTTGGGATCAGATGCCTTACTCCATTTAAGGTGGTCTTAAAACCGATCTTGAAAGATTTGTGTTGAGAATTGGGTGCCTTACTCCATTTATGGTGGTCTTAAAACTGATCTCAATGATTTGGGTTGAGAATCAAATGCCTTACTCCATTTAAAGTGGTCTTAAAACCGATCTTGAAAGATTTTGGTTGAGAATCAAATGCCTTACTCTTTTTAAGGTGGTCTTAAAATCGATCTTGATAGGAATTAGAATTTAGGTACTGACCTCGAGATGGGAATTGAAATTTGGTTATCAATCCCAAAAAGAGAATTGGAATTTAGACACCAACCTCGAAAGATAGGAATCAGAACTTAGGCTGAGAGTTAGAAATCGGACTTTCGGTACTGACTCGAGATGAGAATTAAAATTTAAGTATCAATCTCAAAAAGAGAGTCAAAATGTAGGCACCGACCTCAAAAGATTGGAATCCGAATTTAGGTACTGACACCGAGATGGGAATTGAAATTTAGGTATCAATCTGAAAAGAGAGTCAAAATTTAGGCACCGAACTCAAAAGATTGGAATCAGAATTTAGGTACTGATGCCGAGATGGGAATTGAAATTTAGGTATCAATCCTAAAAAGAGAATTGGAATTTAGGTACCGATCTTGAAAGACAGAAATTATAATTTAGGTACTGACTCGAAGATGGGAATTGAAATTTAGGTATCAATCTCAAAAAGTGAGTCGGAATTTAGGTACCAACCTCAAAAGATAGGAATCATAATTTAGGTATTGACCCCAAGATGAGAATTGAAATATAGGTATCAATCTCTAAAAGAGAGTCAAAATTTAGGTTCCAACCTTGAAAGATAGGGATCAGAATTTAGGTACTGACCCCGAGCACAAAATGGAAATAACACAGAGAATTTGTGGTGTTGAATTCATAGATATGTGTCATGTGAAGATTGACATTGGCAAGGAAAGATTTGTGAAATTTTTGTGGGATTTGTGCAGAATGTGAAATTCCACGGTGATGTGAGGGAATTAGTGCAGATAAGGATAGTCGTGCCGCGCAAGCAAAGATTAAGAGACCTCGAACTCGAGCGAAATAAACTCAAACAAATTTATTTTCTTTTTGTTTGTCTTTATCATATTTAATCATCAAAATATATTTTCAAAAATCAATTTTCGTTGGTTGATTTTCAAAGGAGTATTTTATTTTAATTTTATTATTATCAATTTTTTATTGTTTTGTTCGTTGTTCATTGTAGTTCAGAACCAATGCATGGTTCTGCGACTCTTTATCCATCACACAAAATGGGAATTGAACAAACAAACTGAATTCTGAAAGAAATTTCATTAAGCTGCTTCAAACAGGTGTTATAGCTTGAAAGTAGGCCAAGGCATCAAAAGCTACAACATGCTGAACACATCAAAAGTACATCTAAAATGTCTCATGTTGAATATATATCTTGAGATTAAACATATCTGATACATATATCATCATATATGCTGGTCAAAAGACAATACAAAAAGGTATCCACTGACTATCCATCCTCGGTGGGGTGAGCTCCCGATTGAGTTGACCTACTAAGCCACAATCCAAGACAAGAGTTTCCTTTGTGTGTACTTAGAGGTGAAACCCTCTCATAAAGCATAAGGTTGTAGCTTGTCTAACTCTGGATCTGGTTAGAATCCATATGACATCTTGTTGTTGTCCATTCTTCTGAAAGTTACAGACACTCTGCAGTGTCGTACCCCTAGAATGCAATATTTGATCAGGTCTGCTCCATTTCCCTTGAGAATCAGTACTGAACCGACTGGTAGTGGAATCTCCACGGATCCTCTGAACTCTCTAGGGCCAATGACATCTATTTCTCATGAAGGAGACAGTGCAAAAAGGTCTCACAAAATCATGATGGTCTATATGTGAGGGAATGTAATCGCCTTCATTGTAGATATTGATGATGCAGCTGTTGGGAAAGCACTCAGTTGGAAGTATGCTCCATCAAACCATTCTCTTGATCATCCACGTTATTATGGGAGGTAATAGATCCATTTCATCATGTCTTAAAATCCCCGTGGGATTTTCTTGTCTATCCTTTGTAAAGTTATAGCAGCAACCACATTGGATTGTGATTATACCTTTTCCACACATCCATTTTCGTAATTCAGAATATGTCCTTTCCATTAGAAGACCAACTTGACTCCTGTCTCTCGGGTCGAATATGCAGTCGAGAATGCTTCCTTCTTCACTTTCATAGATTACTCTGGTGTACAGCTCCAGGCCTTCTAGTATGTTGACAAATCTTCCTTGAAATTCTTCATAAAATTTAAATTCCCTTTTCTTTAGTTTACTCATTTTATCTAATTCTGCCATGTTAACCATCAGCGCCTGTCGAGGACGCTCCCTCATTTCAATATCAACAAGAACCCATGCATGTGTTGTCTCTATATCTAGTGGGATGTATGATTCCCCAATTGAGTGATTGGTGATCTGAAATCCATCATAGGTAGATATATACTCCTCTAGAGTGTTGTAACGCTCTAAGTGGAGGATGCTACATTATGGTCTTTCCAAAAATGCCCCTATAGCTGGTATCCATGTGGGAATTTCAGTGTTGCACATCGGGCAACCCACACAAAGATCATTTGAAACTTCTGGTATCATTAGCTTTGTAGTGAACTTGAACTCATTCTCTGTGGCAGGCAGGCTGGAGGAAGTCTCTCTCATGCATGGATCGTAGATTTTCCCCTCAGGAATCGGGGCAAGCAAGTTTTCTGCCTCGTTTTGGCATCTTCTTTCTTTGCAAAGGAAAGCTCTATGTTTTTTGTGATTGACATTTCTGAGTTGTGTTCTTCATAAAGATGCATCAGGCAGTCTCTCATCATCAACAGTGACTAGACTTCCGGTAGGTGTAAATATCATAGATGGCAGGCGACTAGTCCCCTCCATCTGATCTTGCTGCACTATGACTTTCTTCCCCTTCAGTGAGCAATCCTCCTTGATGATGATCTTTAACAGTTATAGTAGCCCTTGCATTACTTGATGGCTGACCATGTCCATTAGGGGGCCCTCATAATCTACATCAACTTGACCAAAGTCCAAGTCGAAGTCTATGTTATCACACTGCGGTGCCCTTTTCTCGTTAAGTGCGAGATTCCAGCCATCCTTGAAAGCAAAAAATCAGTCTCTGTCCTGACATTTTTTTTGGCAGACGACAAGAAAAACATCAGTATGCTGAAATTTAGCAGGAACAAGAACAAAAAAAAATATTTATTATACAAAATTTTAGTTTATATCGGTGAGAAGATCATTTATATATATATATATATATATATATTGTGTNAGATTCCATCCACCTTTGAAAGCAAAAATCAGCCTCCATCCTGATATTTTCTCTGCAGACGACAGGAAAAACATCAGTGTACTGAAATTTAGCAGGAACAAGAATAAAACAAAGTGTTTGTTAGGTAAAATTTTACTTTATATCAGTGAGAAGATCATATATATATATATATAATTTAATTTAGTAAAATATCAAACTTAAAAGTAGAAAGAAGATAATCAAATTATGTAACTTCAAAAGTTTTCATTTTATTGAGGTTAATTTCATTACAAAATTTTGGACCCAGACATAGATGTTTGGCCAAATAAATAACTCCAAAACAATAAAAATTTCAAAATTTCAATTCAAGCAATGTCAAGTTGCATAGTATGTATTTAAGTATTATCCGTTGAACGACAACATGGGTCTCTCACCTCGAAAATCCACCAGCTAGTAGGTTCCTTCTGAATAGACCTTTTCTACAAATAGTCCCTCCCAAGTTGGTTCAAAATTTTCACCTATCTTACGGCGTGCAAGAATATGCCTTTTGAAAAAAAGAACAAGGTCACCAACTTTGAACGTCCTTGGGTAGACGAATTTGTCATGGGCTTGTATCATCCTCACTTGGTAAAGCTCCAAATGTTGTTGTGCTTCTAACTGTTTTCCTTCAAAACTTTCCAATTCTTCAAGTATAAGTTTTGTACTTTCTTCTTTTGTAAGCTGTTTGGTGATGATGACTCTGAGAGATGGTATCTTGACTTCTAACGGTAGCACAACTTCAGACCCATGTACAAGTGCATAGGGTGTACATTGAGTAGGAGTCCTAAACTTTGTCTGGTAGGCCCACAAAGCTTCTCACAGTTTGTTATGCCAATCTCTTTTATTTTCGTCCAGTGTTTTCTTCAAAATCTATACCAATGTCTTGTTGAAGGCATCAACTAGACCATTTTCCCAGGGATAGTAGATTGTAGAATATCTCTAATCTATCTCATGTCGTTTGACAGAATTGTTGATCTTGGTACTTTTGAAGGCTGTCCCATTATCGGAGATTATTCTGTTCAGTACACGAAACTGTAGACGATTTGAGTTTTAAAAAATTGAAGGACGTGCTATGCTATAACCTCTCGTAACGGCACTGCCTCTGCCCATTTAGAGAAGTAATCCGTAGCGGCAAGGATAAGTCTGTGTTCCTGACCAAAGGAAAATATGTTGAGATTTTCATACCTATTTTATATTATTTTTACTGATATTGCACTTTAAAGAAAGATATTTTTGATGTTTTGTTGCAGGAATGATGAATAAGAATCATTGGAGCAAAAAGATGCAAAAAGGAGCGAATTTGGAGCGAAAAAGGGCCAAAATGTGGAGATTTGNGAAAAGAAGATTTTGGCCGAAAATTGAGAAGAGTCTAGAGGCCCTGGAGGTTAGAGAGGTTCCATTAGTGTATNTGATCTTAAGTTACTTTCAATCTGGCCAATTGATTTGTTAAAATATGTTGAGTTTTACTTCTTTCAATCTGGCCAATTGATTTCGATCTTAATTTATTTTCAATCTGGCCAATTGATTTGTTAAAATATGTTGAGTTTTACAACTAAAGTGAAGATTACCAATCTGGCCAATTAATTTGTTAAAATATGTTGAGTTTTACAACTAAAGTGAAGATTACACAATCTGGTCAATTGATCTGTTAAAATATGTTGAGTTTTACAACTAAAGTGAAGATTACATCTCAAGAATTGGGAGGTCAAAGCCCTTAGAAATTGGGTGCAAATAAATAGGGAAATGAAATTATCGGGCATAGAATTGGAGATTTGGGGAGGTCAAAGCCCTTGGAAGTTGGGTGCAAATAAATAGGGAAATAATATTATCGGGCATTGGAGGTCAAAGCCCTTGGAAGTTGGGTGCAAATAAATAAGGAAATAAAATTATCGGGAGTAGAATTGGAGATATTTGATTTGTTAAAATATGTTGAGTTTTACAACTAAAGTGAATATTACATCCAAGATTCAGGGATAAATTTGTTAAAATATGTTGAGTTTTACAACTAAAGTGAAGATTACATCCAAGATTCAGGGAGTAATTTGTTAAAATATGTTGAGTTTTACAACTAAAGTGAAGATTACATCCAAGATTTAGGGAGGTTAAGCCCTTGGAAGTTGGGTGCAAATAAATAGGGAAATAATATTATCGGGCATAGATTTGGAAACCTTGGAAGTTGGGTGCAAATAAATAGGAAAATAATATTATCGGGCGTAGAATTGGAGATTGCATTGGAAGTTGGGTGGAAATAAATATGAAAATAATATTATCGAGCGTAGAATTGGAGATTTTAGAGTGACAGACAAAAATCCCCAATTCGGTCTTATCGTTTGGGTGCTGAAGTGTAGATGTTTGCCCTCAGGTGAGGGGAACGTGGGAGCTCCAAAGTGAGAGCCGGTATCCTCTCAGCCTAGCCGCAAATTCAGTAAACAAGCGTGGGATTAGTCAATGTTCTTTATGACTGGACCAAAGCATAAAGAATATGTATGCTCCTATTTGGCACAATATAAATTGAACTAATTCACTTTATCCATTCACTATAATTTTTTGACAAGGAGAAGGATGCTTTCTTATATATTGAAGATCACAATCAAACCCTCCTTAGTATCATTAGTTACTTAATAATTATTAAAATTATCTATTTATTTCAATTGCCTATTAGTGACAGATAAGCAAATTAAACTTCGTTGTTGTGATTAAAGTATTGTTTTTCTAAGATCTTAGTTCGCAGTTCTAAACCACTCCCTGTGGGATCGATGTCTAGGACTCCATTAGAGCCCCGTATTACTTGAGCGATATATATACTTGCGTTGATAAGTGTGACTTTACAATTATTGAATATTTATTACGTCCATATTTATCGTATACTTGCATTGATAAGTGTGACTTTACCATTATTGAATATTTTATATATACATCTTTATCTTTTTTAAGCATATATAAAGTCGCCGGTCAAGTTTTTGGCGCCGTTGCCGGGGAGTGAGTGAGAACCATATATAAAGCCGCCGATCAAGTTTTTGGCGCCGTTGCCGGGGATTTAAATCTTCTAGTAGCGCTGTCAAATTCTTGTATTTGTTGGTTTATAAAAAAGTCGGTCAAGTTTTTGGCGCCGTTGCCGGGGAGTGATTGAGTGATTGAGTCAAATCACGATTAGAGTAACGAACAAATTAGGATTATTAGAAAATTTTTACTTGAATTGCAACTTATTTTTATATTTAGTTAATTATATTACTGAGTACTGATTTCAAATTGTATGCGTAAATTTGGACCTGAAAATCTTATACCCTACGATTCGGAATTAGAACACACTGTTAGAAGGATTCAAAAATTAAGAAGAGAACTTAGAAATTCTGATACAATGGAAAACAAGATGAACAATCAAGGAATAGAGAATGAGCACCAACCTAGACTCCTAAGAGATTATGCAAATCCTGCAACAAATGAAATTCACTTATCTATCCAAAATTCTGATGTAGCTGCTAATTCATTTGAGCTTAAACCTGCTTTTATCCAAATGGTACAAAACAATCAATTTGGAGGTACACAAAATGAAGATCCGAACTTACANAGATGACTACCAATAATTTTCAATGGCCCTCTGAGCGGGTAAATCCTAAAAGAGTAGCTAGTATCCATGATTCTGATGTAATATCTATGTTAGCTTCGTAGATTGCTGCAATATCAAAGAAATTAGATCATTATGGGATGAATTATTCTCCAACACCTCCTATGATGGAAGAGAATTCATCTGAGAAATTTGTGGATGTTTAACCTTCATATGAGACCTTAATTGTTATTAATAGACCCAAAAAACCTTATTCAAACTATTATAACCCAGGTTGGAAGAATCATCCAAATTTTAATTGGAATAACAATCTTCTACGATCAACAATGTGCAAACAACCCAATGAACCCATTAGAAAATTCATCCAACCAAGGAAATGTTAACTATAGACCCCAACAATGGGCAAACAACTCAGTGAACCCATTAGGAAATTCATCCAACCAGGGAAATGTTAATAAACAATGGGCAAACAACCCAGTGAACCCATTAGGAAATTCATCCAACCAAGAAAATGTTAACTATGGCGAACAACCCAGTGAACCCATTAGGAAATTCATCCAACTAAGGAAATGTTAACTATAGACCTTAAGTTGGAAGATCATCCAAATTTTAATTGGAATAACAATTCTTCTACAAATCAACAATGGGGAACTATTGTAACCCAGTTTGGAAGAATCATCCAAATTTTAATTGGAATAACAATTCTTCTACAAATCAACAATGGGCAAAAATCAGTGAACCCATTAGGAAATTCATCTAACTAAGGAAATGTTAATTATAAACCTTCTTATCCTCCAGGATTTAATAGTAATACTCAAATTAAGGAGAAGAAGTTGTCTATGGAAGAGCTGATATTAAACATGGGTCAACAATTACAGAATCAAGGAAATCAATTACAAATTTAAAGAAATCAATTACAAAATCAAGGAACTGCTATTAAGAATATTGAAAACCAATTAGGGCATATCGCTACTGCGCTTAGTAACCGAACATTAGGAACTTTTCCTAGTACTGTGGAACCAAATCCTAAGACCAAGGAAAAGAACAAATTGAAATGATACAATTATGAAGTGAAAAAGTGTTGGAAACAAGGGAGCAAAAAGAAACATAAACTGAAAAAGAGAAAGTGGATACCAAAATAGAAAAGGATAATGAATACCCAGATTTAAAGTATCCATTTACACCAATGAAAATTACTGTGGAGAAACCTCCACCACTATTTCCTTAAAGATTGAAGCAACACAAACAAAATAAACAATTTTTCAATTTTTTAGAAATTCTTAAGAAATTAACAGTAAACATTCCCTTCGTAAAAGCTTTAGAGCAAATGTCCAAACTTGATGGTGGGAGTGACATTGCAGACATTACAGCTCGTGGGCAGGTCACAAGAAAAAAGTGAGCATAGGGAACACCATTGCAGTAACTTCAAAAAAAAAGAAAGATCTGGGTCCAATAACTCGTCATTCTAGTGCAAACACTAAAAATTAACAAGGTCGATCTGTAGACCGAGTAAGTCGTTATTTAATTTATAGAGATTTTAAAATTTAGTAAAGATAGTTTGAAAGTAGAAATATTTAATTAATATAAGAAAAATTAAAGAGCAAGCGAAACACAACAGAATTTGATTTAAATTGCAAGATATCAAATCAAACTCGAAAGGGAAAGAGTGAAGTTCAGGACCTAGTGCGAAACTGACTTTACAACGCACAATACCCAGACAAAACTAGTCCACCAACACATCTATTGTGGTTCAGATGCCACAGAAAGATTAAAAAGTCCTTAATGTCCTCCTGTACCTCCTTGTTCGAAGGTGATTGAATAGACGATCCAAAAGTCTAAAGAGTTGTCCGTACTTTCCTAAGACAGAAATGAGTAAAGCATGCCAACGGAAGAAAGGTAATTTATTCCAAGAGGGACATGGACACATTACTGATGTATGAAGATAGCGAGAAAAGCTATTACCTAGCGGAGTCACCAGAAGTTGGTCAACACAAAAGGGTTAAGAAAGTTGCCATAGGAAGCTGTCGGACGCCGGAATCAAAATCCCATCGCTCGCTTCGGAAGGACATTTAATTTACATACATAGTTTAGAAAAGTAATGTTTTAAAATTTGAAAATACGAGGTCAAACCGATCACATATCCTTAATAGTTTAGATAAACGAGCATAATACCGCAAGCAATACACCTATCTCGAGGGATATATATCTTACTTACTGGTGGAGGCTCGATTAAATAAACTAAAGATTGTATAACATCTGTTTGATCTGCGAAATCATTTTATTTGCTGACAAGTTCCCCTAATTAATATGAAAAATTAAATAGGGTTTATATTAACCTGGGTTCAAAAAAGCTTCCTATAAGGGCAAGCCCTTATAGTTAATTACATCTTAAATGACCGAAGTCTCCCAAGAAAACTCTCGATAAAAATCAAGGGAGATTATCTTTAAGGAGTTTAAAGAAATAAATCTTTTCAATGATATCATATAAAGAGGTGTGAAAGGGGAATGACTCAAATTTGGAATAATTATTTTGGAATTCAAAATTGGAAGAAATAGGGGATGTAACAGATACGGAGGAGAGCCTCGGTGAATTCCAAAGCTAACCTATAGTTTGGCTTCACTTTTGAGGAGGAATTATGGAATGTTACATCTTGTCAATTTTATTAATTTTGGGATTACATTCATGTGAAATAATCATATGATTAACCTATAAGATATGAGGATTTAGGTTGTGACAAACAACAACCTCGGAATCCTAAGACGAGTTAGGGCTTATATTGTATAGCATAGTCATATAAAGGCCTAAAGAAAAGTTGAGGATTTGTGTTGCATAAGCAAACAACCTCAAAATCCTATGGATTGTTGTTTAAATCTAAGGAATGGTTTAGATGGAGAAGACATGCTTTGTTGTTGAAGATGGTTGTGCTGCCCATAGTGCTAGCTCTAAGCTCCTTATCGTAGCAAGTTCAAGTTTTCTAATGTGTCAAGTTATGATGTCAAATCAGATGTCCCTAAGGTCATGGATTTTTTAATATTATGGGGGATGTTAAAACTGTTTAGAGCGACACCGGTTAGGATCCTACGGTTCCCTCATTCTGACACCACTATTTACTTTCAGATTCACTTAGTCCAAATGAATTTACTAAACTCAACTTAATGAGTTCCATACTTTCAACTATGAGAAATCTTGTTAGCAATCATAGGTTACCTCCTCCGAGGGATTCCTGATTATCTGATAGAGATGCTTTAATTTACTTGTAATTTTTGTTTTGTGATGTTTGTGACTAAATTTTAGATTGTCTTATATTTTGAATGTTGTGGTGGTGAATTTTATCTTGCTTGATTTTAATTTTGGTTTTGGTTTTGCGACTATCCTAACAATTTTGGTTTTCATGCAGAGTGACATCGTTGTTTATCATGCAAGTTTGGAGCAAGAAGTACAGAATGGTAAATGTAACGATTTAAAAGCATACCTGTTGATTCTTCTCGTTCCACCACATGAAAGGTTAGTACTTGCGAGACATGTATATAATTTTGCAAGAAATTTAAATTGTAGCAGTAGACGAAGGTTTAGCTATCAAACCCGAAGTTGTGACTTTATTGAGTCTTGGAAGATCCTAGTGGATGATTTTAGAACAAATCAAAACAAGTTCACTTTGCCCTTCAAAATATCCAAGAGATTTTAAAAAGTTTGGGGAACAACCCGGAACCACTTTGAAGATCCCTTGAAATGTTTTGAGTTCTATTTGAAATTATCATATTGTTTGATGAATTATCTGAGGTTAAGTGTGACTACCCCGTTACTCAGTGAAACTTGCTGTTTTACTTATCCCAAGATTAGGACACTCAATTAATCAATTGATGTTTCACTTAAGGGTTATGTGAGTGGGTACCCCTAAGGCAAGTTTAAGTCATTTAAAATTGTTGTGCCCGCAACTAGAGTCAAGCTTGTAGTGTTTAAAGATGTTAATCACCAATCTTATTATCCTCTAAATCCAATCAATTGAGTTTGCACATCAAGCCTAGGTCACTTCCAAGCCCTTAACAGTCAAAATGAGGAAATTGGTGGTGGTTAAAATTTTTGTTCAAGTGACACATATTCTTATTGAAATATGACATCATCATTAATTTTAGGCTTAAGAAAAGTAAACTATCATCTCCCTAGCTAAAGCCCATCACTTAAGAAACATTTGATCTTAGTTGAATTCCAAGTCATGATGATTATGAGAATTATTATTTTGTTGTTGTTGTGCAAAGGTGGTGAGTGAGTTTCTACCTTCTAACCCCATCATGTTTCAATCGTCCAAACAAATTAATATTTTTCCCTTGGGATACTTCACCTCATAACTCATTAAACACAACTCAAATGACTTGAGTATTTAAAATGTCATATCTATGAGGTAATTAAAACATTAAAGGAGAATAATGTGGTTTTTTTCAAAATCTCATTTAATTTAAATAATTATTTAAAATCAGAAAATAGGATTTTCAAAATTAATTTATTTCACTATGAAAAATAAAGGTTTTATTTATTTATGAGAAAACTATTAAAGGTATACGTAGGCCAGAGAAACACATAGACAAAATTTAATGATTTTTTGAATTAAATTTTATCATTATTATTTAATTATTAATCAATTTCAATGATTTAATTAAAAAGAAATAATGTTTTAATTATAAAATTATTTTTTATATTTTTATTAGACTTCTCTAAGTTCATAAAACTCAGAGGATCAAATTTTGTATTTTTATGATTTTAAATTTATTTATTAAAATTATTTTAATGAGAAAATAAGGAAAATTCCTTTTTAAGGTTTTAAAATCTATTTTTAACTTACAAAATTTAGGAAAAATATTCCAATGAATACTAAATTATGAGGAACACTTGTACAAAATTTGAACCATTTTTTATATTTTTGAAATTTTTGATTGTTTTAATTATTTTTAATTCAAAATACACTTCAAAAATGAAATATTTTCATAAAAATGGATTTTACTTTTATTAAGTGCCCCTGATCACAAGGAACTCAAAAAACCATTTTGCATAATTTTTCTAAGCTTATTTAATTTAATATAATTATTTTTGTACAAAAATACAAGGCTTCCTATAAAAATCAATTTCAATGCTCAAACTTAGCAAAATAATTTTTCAAATTTTTAGAGTGAGTAAATATGATTTTTGTGGATACTTTAGAAGTAATTTTCTCAAATTTTTATTAATATTTAATTTACATAATTTTAAAAAATATATGTACATTTAATTAAATATAGAAACATACAAAATAATTCAAAACATCATGATATTTTTCCTAGACATCTCTGACAACAGGAAACATACTAAAATTATTCTCATAATGTTCCAAATGAGGTTTTGAGCTACCCTAGCTTGAAAATTTGGGTTAAAAGCACAGAGATGTCCTTTGACTTTAGAAAAATCAGAGAAGAACCCCTCTATCATAAGAAATAAACCCTAGAAATTTCAAGTCATGGTGAGCTATATTTAATCGTGAAGAATTAAAATACCACAGAGGGTATTTAATTCATTAAAAATAATACACTTGGCAAATATTTATTATTTTTAGTCCACATCATTCTCCTCTGTTCACTGAGTAAGAGGATATTTTTCTTTTATTTTTATAATTTTTTTATGCAAAGATATGAATTTTTAAAGATCAGACGTTAAAATAAATCATTTAAATCCTTATTTTTCTACTTATCCACGTAGCGCTGACTGGATTATAGGCAGCTCCGAAAGACGACATGGCGCACTCAAATTCATTGCATTTTCCACCAAGGCGTGCCACACAACCCACTGTTCACGCACCAAGCGTCTGTTCGGCTTGATCTCCTTCGTCCATTGGGTACACACGCGATCGAGTGACATCCGTTCATCGTCCCCAAGTGAACTAACCCGTAAACCATTCAACTTAAAACCTTAATATCTCGAGCTAGAATTAATCAAATCACTTGGGGTTTGTTTCTAAACCTTCATTTACTCAAGACGAACACATCTATATGGTTAATCAAGCATGAAATCAAGCCGTTACGCATGGAGAATCAAAATAAGCTTGAATTAGGGTTGAAGATCAATACCTTTGTCTGAGAGGGGAGCCCTCAATCAGATGGTTGTGGTAGCTTCAGTTGAGTCCAACAGACCTCCAGTTGAAGTCCCAAGCCCTGGTGAATTGTCTAGGTATGATTTCAACCAAGGTGGTTTTCAAGTGTACGTCTAGAGCTATCCTAGAGGCTATTTCAGAGAGGGTGTTGATGGGGAATCAACTCCTCTTGCTCTTGGGATGGTGTGTGCACAATTAATTTGAGTTTGGTGGACTGTGGAGAGATGTCCTGATTTAAGCTGAATGTTTGAGCTCAAAATTAGGCTCTCACAGTGGAGATCAGAGGGAGAAAATGGTGGGCTTGAGCTGAGAAGTTCTTGGAGAGGCTGTGGGAGCAATTTGACGGAGTCTCCCCAAGGATTTTGAGCATCTCTCCTTTTTTCATGGAGGGGGTGAGTTTAAATTGAAGGGCTTATGGTGGAGCTCAGGGCCAATTGATGGGTGCAAAGAGTTCCTTAGGTGGAGGGTTGAGGAGCTCTAAATAGCAATTGAGGTGAGCTGGCCTCTAGGGTTGAAATTGGGTTTGATTTATGGGGGGTGTCTCTTGATTTTAGAGTTTTCCAGCCACTAAGCTAGTCAGCTAGGGCAAGGGAGGTGGTCAGGTGGTTAGGTGAGCCAGGGAGAGGGTTAATTAAGATTAAACCTTAATGGTTTGCCATGATGGATGAGATATCTTGGTTAAGGCCCAAAAATGGGATGAAATCCATTAATTTAAGGACCCATTGGTCCATATCTTACTTAGGTGGGTTTAGGGTTGTTTAGCTTGGTCCAAAGGAGGAGCTTAGTGGCTATGGTGGTCTTTAATTGGTCAATTTGATTTAATTAAGTCAATTTAGGTGAAAGGGTCTATTTGGGTCAAGTGGCTTGACGTTGGGTTTGGGTTGGGCTAGCCAAACCATGGAGCTCAATTTATTGATCAATTTTGTGTAGATTATTGTCAATTAGAGTTTAGAGAAGAATTGGGGTGGTTTTGAATTGATTTGGAAGTTCAATTTTAAGGAATTTGGGCATTTGGTCAATTTGGGCATGTTGGGCTAGACTTGGGTTTAGGTTAGGCTAAATTTGGGTTATGTCCAAATTTATGGTTCAAAATGGTCTAGAGGAATGTCATAAAGAGTTTTCAACATAAACTGAGTGTCAATTTTTGTGTTAAGGCATTCAATTTGGTGGAATTTGGAGACAGCCAATTTGGGGCAAATTTTGGGATTTTGGACTTGGGTTGAAATTAAGTGGAACTAAAGCTTGACAAAGGCCAATTTAAGATTCAATTTGATGTTTATGAATGTTATGAAGAGTTTAAGATTAAAATTGAGGCAATTGAGTGGGTCATCTGGTTCAATTTAGTGAGATTAGGTCTTATGGTCAAAATTGGGTTTTTGATTTGGATCAAAATTGAGCTCAAAGCATGGGCAAATTAGGTTTGGATTTGGTTTAAATTGATGACAGGCAAGCTCAATTTGAGTTTAAAATTTAAATTAATAGGAATTGGAGTCAAATTGATGGACATTTGCGGTGAATTTGGGAAAATCTGGCCTTTAGGGGCAAATTGCATATTTTGGTCAAAGAGGTCAAATTGGGTCAAATTAGGGTAAGTGGAATGGTCAACACTGATTTTTGGAACATTTGGGAGGATTTGGTAATTTTTGGACTAGGGGGTATTTTGGTAATTTTGGCAAATTTGGGGTGTTTTGGGAAATTTGGATGATTTCAAGGGTTGAGGTTAATTTTGGATAAATTTGGGTATTTTGGTGGATTTTAGGGTTTCAAGGGTATTTTGGTAAATTGGGTAACTTTGGGGGCAAAAGGCTAGATTGGGTACGTAAATAAAGTTGGAGTGCCAACCACCATAGTTGAGCCATAGACCAATGGAATCCCTATTTTGGGTCCTCTATGTACTGGTTTTAGCCCAAACCCTAGCATAAGGCTAGTGGGTCTAGGGGACCATCTACATGAGTCTCCCAAAAGATCATGGGATCAAATTCAACAATTCTTGGTTTAGGGTTGCGAGTGAAAGTGAGTGCATTAGCTCCAGACCCTAAGGTCAAACAATCCTATGGGGACTCTCCTTGTGCTCCTCATAGTGTGCCCACCTACTAAGTGCTAGAGGTTAGCACAAATATGTGGAACTTCAAGTTCAGCACAGAAAAGTTTAGAATTTCTAATGGTGAGGGTTCCTTTTCTAGTTTTCTATGAATAGCAACAACAAAGTCCCATGGCTAGACCCTAGGACACTAAAGAGGAAAAACTAATACATCAGATGGGTAAATAAAAGGAATGTGAGATATCAACCTTTTTGGGAGACGAAGATCATATTCTGTGATTTATGTTTGAAAGAAATAGAAAGTGACAATATACAGCCCACATAGTTTATTAATTAAGGTTGGAAAAAACATTATAAAAAATTCCATGCAAAAAAAAAAAACTAGTACAATAAAGCTCATTTGAATAACAAATAAGACCAACTGAAAAAGATTGAAAATTATGGAAGGAGTTAAAGAGAGGAGCAACTAAATTGCGTTGTGAGCTTGATAAAAAGAGTGGAAGCACCAGAGGAGTGGTGGAGAGAATAAATTTTTGTAATTCGATAATTATGTTGAACAACAATTTTATTAAACTGTAATTTTATCAATTGTAGGTCCTACCGAATGCTAAAAAATTAAAATTTTTTGGCATAGACCTTGAGTTGGAGGAGAAACTTGATACTATATTTCTCAGTATTGTGGCTATGGGCTCCAATGTCTGGGCAACCACACAAGTTCTATCTGAATTTGAAGGAACTCAAATTTGCTCATTCCAATAAAGTCCAAGAGGTAGCGCCACAAGAGAGAACAATGTGAATCAAGTCCTTCCAAGAACTTTGTATTCTCCACCCAAAAGTGAAAAAAAAATGAAGATTGGGGCCCAATAATTATCTGTGCATGATTCACAACCTGTTACGACATGTACAAATATAGAGTCTAGTGCTTACATTGCTTTGTAGGCATCTCCAATTATGGTAGTAGTCATGAAGCTACTAGAATCTACCTTGAGATATTTGATGATAAGCCCTTGTATTAATTCACTATAAAACCTTTAAAGGATTGATTAAAGTGAGTAGCTAGTGCCCGAACGGTGGACTCCTTACCTCTGCTATTTTTTAGACAACAAATTTAGTTAGTTTGTCTTTTTTATTACTATATCAGATTAATGTGTGTAATAACTTGTACTTTAATTCTGAAAAATATCTTGTGACATGTTCATGTGACATGTTAACATTCATGTGTTGTAGTAGTTGTAGTATTTTAGTTATGAGTTATTTTAGTATTTATGTTCACTTCTAGCATAGCTTTCTCTTTTATATATTTTATAACTTGAATAAATTAGTCAAATAGACTCATCAGAGGAAGAGAAAATTATAGAGATAGTGGAATGAGTAATAATTTAAACTATAAATGTATACCTTTTTAATGAGAACTATCAAAAAATTTGGGCAAGACACCCATGTGTCATCGCCATCTGTGGGTGACAAGTGGGTTGGTGTACTGCTCCAAAGTCATCTAAGCATAATTCATAATATGTTTTAGATGTTAGAATTATGATTTGATAGAAGAATTGTGAAGTAATTAAGGTTTGCATGGATGGTCTAGATTTATACCCGAGGAAATATTGACCATCACATTATATATTATGTCACACAATAAGTCAATTAGTGCTGCACTAGAGCGATTCCAATACTCAAAAGAGACAATTAGTACATATTTCAATATTGGAATTAAACTTTTGGTAAAATTGTTAATAAAAATTGTGAAACACATAGATCCTAGTTTTATGCATACACCAAGAGAAATCCGTGACGATATGAGATACATGTTGCTCTTTATGGTGTCGATATTTCTATTTATTTTTGCATTAGTAATTTAAAATAAAATAAGATCTAATTAATTCTTTAAATAATATTTTATTAGTGCAGTTGACGACACACATGCTGATGCACATGTTGGTAACGATGACAAAATTACATATATCAGACGACGTGGAGCTACTACACAAAATATCATAACAGTTTTTGATTTCAATTTTTGTTTTATATTTTTGATGGTTGGATAGGAAGGGAGTGCTCATGATAGTTAAATATTTAAGCTTACAACTCGTCAAAGTGAATATAAATTTTCAATGCTTCCACTAGGTTAATACATTCATGATAGTATATGAAGTGTTTGATTTAAGGATATGTAGTAATGATGTTATTATTTAGGATAATATTATCATTGATTGAGATATCCATTACAATGAGGATTCTTAAAGTCCTTTCTCAACACGAAGTACCACCTTCCTTATTTTGAGTGCAACAACAAATTGACTAGAGAGAGGAATTTTTAATTATTCAATAAAAGACACTCATCATTACATAGTGTTATCAAGAGAACATTTGATGTATGGAAAAAGGAGCGAGTCCTACTCTGAAATTTGCTTATATATTCTTTAAAAAAAATTGTAAAGTTAGTTGTTGTAGTGAAAACACAACATAATGTTATATGAAGGCATCCATCTCGGGATGATATTAATTTCAGGGTCTTAGATAAAGATCCAACATGTAGACTTGTAGAAGAATTTGAAAATTGGGTTGAAAATCATTTTCCAATGAAGACTTTAGTATGAATGACATCAACACATCCAAAGAGGATGGTGTTTAGGAGATGATCCAGTTAAGAGAATAGATTATAGATGCTTTGCTTAACTCTTCAAGTGCATTTATGTAGCATTTTGTAGTTTCTTCTTGTAGATGCTTACTTTTTCAAATGTATTGAGGATTTGTTGACATTTACTATTTATATTCATGTAACATTTTGTATTGAAGATTTGTTGATGTCTAATTTTTAAATTTTTTTATAAGGAAAAAAATATTTATTTTTCTATTACATATCTAGTCTTATTTGCCAATAAAATCACATTTTATTATAATCTTAAGAGAAAGGAGTTCAAGGCCCTCAAGTACTTCAAGAGCTATATGCTACCAATATGGTACACAGTGTTCTGAGTGCACATCAAGAATAAAAGACAACTTTGGGTTGTGATAATATTGTTGTCTTAGAATAGAACACATGAATATTGCATGTATTTTTGTTAGGCTGATGATATAGATGAGTTTTCTTTGGATATTGATCAAGTGAGGAGAGATGTTGTGGAAAAAAAATATTTTAAAAACTTGATTGATATAGATGATACTTGTTATTTCTTTAGCTCTTATTACTATGGTATTATACATGAAACAATGACTTACAATTGATGTATTAAAAAAATTAGACTTATAAAGTATTTTTTATATTGATGGAGTTGTTTTTGTTATTATGCTACAAATATTTTGAAATATGTAGTCATTCAACTAAGTGTTATATATGTGTGTAACTGTATTTTTCATCAAAAATACTTGTAGCATAATTTATTATATAAATAAACTCTTGTTATTACAATAACATTGGAATAGCATCTTTTTGATAGTACATGTGAAGCTATCTTTCCAAAAATCAGTTGCTTCTTAGAAAAGCAACACCCTCCCCAATCACACCCAAGATCTCCTCAAACCACCTCAAGTGATGCTTCATTCTCCAAAAGCTACTTTGAACACTTGGACACTGATAATTACAACATTTGGAATTACCCAAACTAATCCATCCTCCCTCTAGCAGCGAAGGAAGAGCGTGCATGATAAAAACCAAAAAAAATAAGGAGAGGAAACTCTCAGTTTTTTTTTGGTTGCAATAGCCACAACTGCCATTTTTTTAGAGAATCTCCCATAGCTTTTTATCCTAAATCCTTGGATCAAAATTCAACACATCACTTATTTCATTTCATGGTCAATATTGAAAGAGCTTTGTATTCTGGAAAAAAATGGAAAGAAACACATCTTCTTTAGAGGCTATAGTTACATTGCCCATAGGTTGTGATTTTCTAATCTTTCATGTCACTCTTGTTTTAGGATACTTCTCCCAATTTTCCTCCAAAAATTCCCTTCCAAGTTTCAATTTTCTTAGAATAGTCTTTTTGGTAAGGGATGTACAAATTTGAAGGAAACTTAGTCACTCCCTTATTTTATAGAAGGTTACAAAAGGCTCCAATGACTGATGACATAATGTTAAATATAATTGGTGACATTTTGATAGCTTTTATAAAAATATTTTTTTTGAGTTACATGGTGGTAATGTTACCCTAATCTTCTAATCGAGCTTATGCTCTACAGCTGGGGTGCTTAACTATTTATAAGATGAGGTTGCACATGGCCCTTTGGTTTCCACTAGTTTATGATATAGTGAGTATTTTATCATGTGGAATCGATATTTATGAATTTTCTTGTGAGGCTATGATAATCATTTTAGGTATTGATTATCTTTCTTTGGGAATATGTTACAATATTATCTTTAGAGATTTCGGTGAAGATGTGCAAGTTCAATTTTTTTTTGTCCAAGGTTGCATCACTTATATAAGCAAATGCTTGGACCTTTACATAAGAGATCCTTTGAATAAATGATCACTATAGAAAAAAATGCTAAAACCAATAAAAAAAATGATGGTTTTTTTACACGTCAGAAAAATTGATCTAATTTATGACGACCCCAACAGCTACCAACACATTAATGATAATTTAATTTAGCTCACAATCTCCATCTAAATGTCAGGGTTCCTACGTAAGTGTACGTATCTCTTCCGTAATATAGGGCTCTACTGAGTTTGGAATACCGATCCCATAGGGAAGGTGGCAGAGGATTTGTAGTAATAACAACCTAAGGGTGAATTCTAGCCTATTACTTACAGATCCTAGTTTGGAAGATCACTAAATATGATTTTTCTAACAACTACTCTCAAGTATATTTCTACTCCTAATTTAAACTTGCGTATATCAATTAAACATGTGAAATTTAAGAATGATAAAAGTACTTCTCTCTTATGATTTTCTAGTTTGCTTTTTGGTGTTAATACTAAGAATTTAAATGAGATAGTGAAAATAGGAGCATACGACTCATTTATCCTATTTTGACTACATAAATAAGTATGATTCAAATTTAGGTATTTGTTTTGATCTGTCACTCGTGAAACTCCAAATTCAAAATATATCAATATGCATTATTCCTAAGTTGCATTGCCTCATGACTCATCTTTCATAGTCGTTCCCACAATGTGAATATTCTATGTTATTTTACTACTGCTCCTACGAGTCCTAACAGACCACAATGAATTTTAACAAATTATATGACCAGTACAACATGTAAATTAAGATTAAAGATATACTCATCACATGAAGGTAAATATCAATTCAAAGCATTCAGAACCCTATAAATTTAACCAATCTATCACAAGAGAAAAGTAAAAGAATCTACTCACTACAAATGATGAACACTAAAGAATACTTCATTCAATAGAAGCAAATTAACCAAATATGTGTTTACAACAATAATAAAAGAAGATTACACATGATTCTTAGCTTTCACCCTTTGTACAGAGAAGCAAATTTCACCAAATGATATTTTCCACAGTGCTACACAAGATGTTGTCATAAACCCCTTATAGATTCTCTTAAATTCCTCTCTTAAATCTCTCTAGAACAAGAATTCCTACTCCTACCTAATGTCCTTGGAGAAATGCAGGACTTGGAACTTCTTCCCTACTTCTAAGATTGCCAAAAACTCTTGTCTGAACCGTCAGCACTCGTAAAATAACTCACGGAGTCGTGCAAAATAAAAGTGTCTGAACTGCAACACCTAAGCACTCAGTCTATGGTGCCTACGCGCCGTGCTCTTTGTCTTCTTTAAATACTTGGGGGCCTAGGCACTCAGAACCTAGAGCCAAGGTGTTCACACCTTTGTTTTATTTGATTTCGTTTCGCTCTAATTTAGTCTAAATTCCTTCCAATGCTCCTACCTGTTATACCTGCATGATAAATATAAAAATACCTTCCATTAAAGTATAGTTTCATTCAAAACATGTATAAAATAATGAAGAAAATAAGTATATCCAAAGACATATCAATTACTTATAGTTTTAAGGGAGTTTTTGACCTTTGTTATTTGCGAAGATATAACTACAACATTAGCAATTGTTTATTATTAATATTTTTATTTTCGGATATCTTAATTATAATTGATGGAGTAACTATCAACTATAAGCAAATATTAATTATGACTAATGTTTGTCAGTTATATTTTAAACCGATGCATTTTATTATTAAGCAATGGAAATGGCTGTCAGAAATAGTTTTAAGAAAATGAGGCAATTAAAGCTATTGATAGGATGTCGCAACTAATCCTATATTCTGCCTAAAATCACCTCCCTCCTAGTCTTTTTCTAATGTCTCTCATGACCCTTATCTTCTCCACCTAAAACCCCCGCCTCTCCTCAAAAACTTTTGCCTAAATCCCTCATCTTCTCCCTAAAATTATCATATTCATTCTGACTCCCTCATGATTTAGTCAGAATAAGAGCTAGTTGGGAACACGGCGGTGGGATCCCAGCTTATAATAACCAAAAACTAACTTTTTTTCTCACCCGCCTCCTCCTCTACTATGTGAAATGATCGAGAAAGGTAACTTGTTGTCTTCATTTTCATTTTTAATTTCATTTGCTTTAAAGAATGCATTTAGTGTTTAGCTTTTAACAACTAGGAGGTTTTCCAAATATTTTCCTATTTTAGCTGGATTACATCTAAAGCTATGAGTTTAGCTCAAACATCGTTAATCACTTGAAGATTGATTCAAATTTTGGAATGGATCTATATCAGATCAAAATAAATGAGACATGATACAAGAAAAAAAATTGGAACATTTTTTTTTTGAGCCGACCCCAGAGTCGATAGTGAATTTAACAAATTTAGCTAGAAGATCATTAATTGCTCAAAAAATTGATTCAAATTTTAGATCAAATCGAGTTTCAATTAAGATCATATCAAAATTAATGAGCCAAGCTATAAGCCAAAATTTTGGATCAACTTTTTTTTTTTCGAGCCAATTTTGAGCCAATTCCAGCTGGACTCGAAATCAGATCATTAACATGCCTAATTACATTAAAGATCAGCTTTAAACACATATGTTTTTTCTTTATTTATAGATGCTCTTACTATAAATTTACATGAGGATGCATTTTGGTGTATGCTTTTCGCCGGTGATATCCTTCTTTTGGATAAGAGTAAAGAAAGAGTTCAATAAAAAATTAAATTATGGAGATCAATATTGGAGTGTAAAGTTCTTTGTTTGAGTTGAACAAGAACTGAATACTTCAAATGTAATTTTAGTATTAATAGCTCTAATGGTCGAGTTGTAACTACAGGTGATGAAATCATTTAAAAGGTGTGAAGGTTCCAAATATCTCATTTCTCTTTTTTAAAGTGATGGCCATATAGATGGGGATGTGATTAATTAGTAGATTTCAAGTTATTTAGTTGGAACGAACATCTTCTCAGCTCAAAGTCAAATTATTAAGCATCTTAGTAAGTTAGTTGTCACAGGTCAATAAAAGGTCAAAGATTGACTCATAATTGATTAAGGTGTCTCCCTTTAATAGTGTATGTCACTGTAGCTACACTAGCCCACTCAAAGATTAATTTGTTTTATATTTTGTCTTCTAGTGAAAATCCAATTGCAAGCCTTATTCTGATCACTGACTTTACAGTTGTAGTTAAAATGCGAATGAAATATATTATGAATGAGTTGGTATAGCTGTGGTGATAAATAAGATTAGAGATAAAATATTAATAAATGTTCATGGACTATAAATTTTTGACAGCACTAATAGACTTAGTAGGATGTTGATATTCTGATTTTGAGCTTAATTGTTGTTGGCTCTAAAAATCAGTCAATTTTCTAGCGGTAATTATTCTTTCATTTTAAGAAAAAGTTATTCTAATAGTTTATTTAAATTTCATGATGTCACTTTCTAAAATTGCCTGTAACTATAGCTACTATAACCCTATCATGGGCATATTTGTTTCATATTTTATGTGCAACTATAAAGCCAATCATAGAACTAAACTTGCTTGTTGTCACAGCCTCTTAAATGATTGATTATATACCTGAAAATATTTTCTTAAAAGAAGATATTTCATAAGATTTAAAGCATATTCACTATTTCCTCCTTTTTAAAGTCTAATGTTTATTTCCAAAATAAAAAATCACTTTAAAAGCTAATTTACCAGTTGCAAAATTGAAATTTACTTTGAAATCTATTATTCATTGCTGCAATTCCGATTTTAGCAATGCAGATGAGATTTCAAAGTGAATTTCTATTTTGAAGCTGATTAGATTTCAAAGTGAATTTCAATTTTAAAATGGAAACCACACTTTGCATTGGAGTATGCATTGACAACTCTTATATCATATGAGATATCTTCTTCTAAGAACATATTTTGAAGTGTATAGTTAATCACATATGTGGTTTGTAGTGACGAGTAAGTTTAATTCTATGATTGGCTATCCATTTAGAAAACAAAAGGTGAATAAAATAAACTCATGAAAGGTTTGGTCTAGCTATAGTGAGAGACAAAATTAGATTTGAAAATTCAATTTACTACAAGTTGGATCATTTGATATTTTAGTAATGTTCCATCGAAGATCATTATTGGTTTAACATTGATTCTCAATACACCAGACGACTCCCTTTAATGTTTTATGCCACTGCAGCCATACTAGCCTTCACAGAGATATACTTCAATCATAGTTTGTCTCCAAAAGTCCTGGTGTAGCTATAGTGACAACCAAGATTAAAGTAAAATATAGATAAAAGTTGGTTAATAATCAGTCTTCAATAGCCTTAATAGTCTCGGTAGGTTATCAATGTTTTGACTTCAAAGCTTTATAAAATGTTCACTCGTTTTAATATGTGTTGATTATTTTCATGTTTCATTACTTTTATTGATAATCAGCCAGTATATGTACTAAAATAATTAAATACAATGTATTCAACTAAATGCAATTTATAATATGTTTATTATTTTCATGTTTGATGGTACACATGATCATTTATATGTCAAGATCGTGGATGTGTAATAGGTTTTATCCGAATAGAAAAGGGATTACTAAGGAGGTCTTGAACGGTGTCAATGAATTTGTGGCAGTTGTTTCTCAACTGTCGGTTTACCTATCTTTGTATAGGCTTAAAAAATCAAGCTCATATGACACCTAACAAAGTGAAATATGATCAATACCATAGGGGATTTAAGCCAGATTATTGAATTTGGACTTCATCTAGGGAGGTTGATCCTACAACATTCTGCTCCACTTCTTCGAAGAGTTATGATCCTCCATCTAGTTTTGAGTGAAGCAGATTTAATGATATGTTTTTGAATGGAACAAGACATCATTATGCGAGCCAAGTGTAGAAGAAAGAGCCACCAAATCCCAAGGCTCAATTGTTTTATGATTTATTGAATGATGCTCAAAAGTCATTGTAGGATGGTTGCACATCTCATTCTGAGTTATTTGTAGCTCTTAAAATGTTGAAATTCAAAACAGAGTACAAAATACCTTGAGAGTGCTTCAAAAAATTTTGTAGGCCTACTGAAAGGGTCTAATCCACCTAAAAATATAGCCCATGAAGATTTTATAGGATGAAAAATTTGATATCCAAGTTAGGGCTTAAACCAAAGAAGAATGTCTGTTGTGTAAATGAATGTATGATAAATCATAAGAGTAGTGCGATGGAGACTCGGTGTAGATTTTGCAATTCTTCTAGATTCAAACCTCATAGCATAAAACTTAAGAGATAGGAAAAAGTTATGTTCAAGCGGCTCTTTTATCTACCTTTTATTCCATGTCTACAAAGGCTATACAATTTTATGTGTATTGCTCCACATATGACATGTCATTAGAGCAGATCAGGAGGAAACAATCAGTGAACATCCAATAGATGGAGAGGCATGAAAATATTTTAATTATTCATGTCCTAAGTTTGCCGTGAAGGCACGTAATGCTGAATAGGTTTAGGCTTTGATAGCTTCACATTGTACTATTAGACAACATCGTCATACTCTTGTTGGTCGGAGGTTGTTACGTCGTACAACCCATCACCTGAGATGTGCATGACATCCCATTTATTCTTTCTGACATTGATATACTTGGTCTAAGTAGCTTTAAAGGGAGGATTGCTTTTTATTTGTAGCCATTGATAGATGAGCTACATATTCTTTAGGAAATAAGTGTTATAATGCACGAAGTCTTAAAAAAACTCAATTTCTAATGAAATCAACATTAATGTGGAAAATAAGTAATTTTTCTGCATATGGAATGCTATCTGGGTGGAGCAATGGCCAGAAAGTTTGCCTGCCCATATTTCATGAATTCATCTAATGCCTTTATGCTTCAGAATTGCAGGAAGAATTCATGATTTGACTGTCACCATATGTTTCAAGATGCTGAACATCTCTTTAAAAGGAACAAAGACACATTCAAAAGAAAAAAAATTGAGAAATCATCGCCACCTTTAAGAATATCTAGGGAAGATGTAATGCAGATTATTAGTGACATTCCAATGATTACTGTATGCTTTGACCATTCTTCACATCATCCACCCAGATTTAGTGTCAGTCATAATTATGCAAAGAAGTCAATTTTTTTGGATCTATCTTATTGGAAGGATAACATGATTAGACACAATCTGGATGTCATACAAATAAAAAAATTTATTGTCAGTCATAATTAGACAACACTGTGATGGATGTTAAGGAAAAAATTAAAGATAATGTGAATGCCAAACTTGATTTGAAGAAGATGTAAAAAAGGCAAGAGTTGGAGATCAAATAAAATATTGCCAATAAGCTCATTAAGCCTAAATAAAACTATTCCCTTACTTTGCCCCAATAAAGACCAATTTGTGAGTGGCTCCAATCACTAAAATTCTTGAGTTGGTCTGCTTTAAATTTGAGTCATTGTGTTGATGTGGGTGCAGGAAAAGTTGTTTGGAAAGAAATGTCACAACTGCTATATTTTATATTAAAGTTGATTCCAACCGCATTTGGCTGTGTGTTCAACAAAGTATTTAATCCATTGATTGAAATCAGTGTGCACTTCAGTAAATTATGTACAACTCATTTAAAGCTTGGTGGAATATACTAGTTAGAAGCAAACATTCATGTAGCACTTTGCAAGCTTCATGAAATTTTTCTGCCAAGTTTCTCCCACTTAATGTAGCCTCTCACCTTATATTTACCCCATGAGGCATTAAGTGGAGGTCCACTAAAACAATTCATTTGGGAGGTAATTACATTGAGACTACATAGTTAGTCACTCATCTATAAAGAATATTGGTAGAATATGTGCCATTAATTGAGGAACATTAATTTTTACTGAGGAACATTAGTTTTTTTAGATTTTTGAATTAAATGAAGAGAACTATGAAGAATATGGGCCAGACTAGAAGGATTGATATGAAACATTTTTGCTGTAAGATGCAACAACATTTTGCCCCTACTTTTTGGCGGACAAAAGTCCATAAAAGAGTCATTGGGTTTGGTGTCATTATCAACCCTTTTGGTTTTCACTAGTTAAGTGAAGCATCAGAGAGATGCACATCACGTTAACTTTAAGCAGTGACATTATATGTTCTTCTTAATTACAATGAAGTACAACCCTTTATTGAGTAAGGCATTTTTCATTATAATTTTTAACTCATTTATCTAAAAAGTGTATTGATTAAATATTTCACTGATATTTCAATGTATGAACAATTTATTTGTGGGTTCATTAAACTTAGATGAAGATGATGACACAAACAAGGAGATCAAGGATAACTTCCCTTAGTGGTTTACAATGCATGTGAGAAAAAAAATTATGTAGTCATTCCTCATGTGACACGATTCTTTTCATTAATATAGGATTTTTTATGTATCTATTAGTAGTTTCATGATTGAAGAAATAGAGTGGCAGATCAGGGGTTGATATATCTTACTTGGTACCTATGCGCAGTGTAAAAATCTGGCAAATTTATGATGTAAATGGGTGTAGGTTACATGTAAGATTTCTGGTATGAAGGAAAGAAGTCTTTTAATTTTTGGCGTTTGTGTTATAGTGAACTATAAGTTGGATGATGAGATAGACTATCTTGAAATTCTAGAGAAAGTTGTTGAACTATCTTATCTAGGCTCCTTTGGAGGAAGTGTATTCATATTCCGCTATACTTGGTTTGATTTTATTCCTGATTGTGGAACGAGAGTAAACCAACATTATAATATCAAAGAAATGATAGTGAACAAAAGATATGCTAAATTTGATCCTATCATTCTAGCTCGATAGGCGCATGAGGTTTATTATCTTTGATATCCACATAGAGCAAGAGGTAACGTTGATTGGCTGGTTGCATTTTGAGTAAACCAAGAGCCATCATTAATATTCAGAATAACATTGAACCCACCCATTAAGAAACTGAAAAGACAAGTTTCTATTTTCCACTTTTGTAATAAATGAAGAGCTCAATCTAGAGTTTGCAGCGGCAAATATGAAGAAATTAATCTCAGTGATCATAACGACTCTGATGATGTGTTTGAAGAAGAGATTATGAATAAATCCTCCAGTCACTCTTGAAACAATGTTGAGTAAGATGATTAAGTTTATTGTACCTTTCATTGATTTTTATATTTAGATTTTGCTTAGTTTTGTGTTTTTAGTTTTTGTAGTTATACCTTGCACATTAAAATTTTGTCTACCTATCTACTGTATACTTATGTGTTTTATGTTTTAACGTATTATTCTATTGTTATTTTTTTTACATATTTTGTGTTATGTGCACTAATTAACTAAATTTATCTCTATATTGTAGATGTCGACTAGAAGCAGGATGGTCTCCCTCTCCATTCTGGGGAGTGTGGACCACAAAGCTATTTTACAAAGAACATCAAGTAAGAAAACCTGACTTTGACACCCACTTTAACCCTCACCATTACCTTGACCACCACTTCTGCCCTTACCTCGAACACCACCCCTGCCACCCCTACCTTTGGCCCCACCTACAAGCCCACAGCCCCACCGCACCCCTAAACACCTTATTATCGCCACCACACCTTCTCCCATACTCACCCCTACAAGAGCCTCGACCATCACCCCCACACCCACCTACCACCACAACCACCCTCACCCCCACACTCAGCCCCGCCCCTACCTCCGCCTCCGTCATCATGCCCACACTTACCCCCACATTACACCCATCATCACCCTATGCCCTGGCCCCACCCCCATCTCTACCCCTACCTCCATGCCAACTACAGTGGGGTTTGTGCGTTGGAGTCCCACGCTGCCTCTATCGGGAAGGAATCAATAGGCAACAGTTGCCGCATCAAGCCTGTCAGCAATACTTAAGTTTTTTTAACATATTTTCAATAATTTTTCTATTTTTTCAATCGAATATAAACCTAAAAAATTATGGTTTTAAAGTTCTACCCCCTGACCCAAACTATTCATGTCATTCAGAATATCATTCAGGCCAAGTACAACTCAATATATCTAAAATGAAAGGAGATCCTGATAGCCATTTAAGATCTTTATTTTAGGAGTTTTTGGTGATCATCATTGAAAAATAAGTTGAGTTATTTTTATTTATTTATTAATCAAACATAATCTCTATAATATTTGCAAAACCATATCTCCTGACGCCATACGCTTAAGGCTCACACCAGACACAACTTCGAGCGCAAAGGCAATGATCACCTTTGAGATATGTTTGGTGATGTCAGAAAATAAAGAAAGCATCCTCTATGATTTGGAGAGGATGGTTTTGCCACACTTCTCAGAACCTAGGATTCTCTGGAGTACTGGAAGAAGAGGGAACAAGCAAACTTAACAGGCAGTCAGATTGTGGAGGAATGGGGCCCTCCAAGCACACTGGCATGCCACTTCTGCAAACGGAATATTAGAAGTTTGTAAGATTTAATTTATTCTACAATGTTTTTTATAGTTCAAAGATGTATTATAATTTATTCATTTTATGGATAGATCGTGGAGATTAGACGAGGGACCTGCATTGATGTACATGAGCGCACCCATAAAAGGGGGTCCGACCAGTCTTAGATAGTTGACAGATCGTGTGTGACCTAGGTGATTAACAGTTTAAACAAGTTTGATGTTAATACATGTTTGTTCTAACTGAATGTAGCTTATTTTATTTGTAGGAGAGATTCTAGCATCTGAAGAAGAGCCGATCCTAGGCATCGAGAGGTATTACAATTCGTTAGCATAATCCTTTCAGAGTATAGCCTGTGTAGGAAGGCTGTTGAAGGAAAGAAGAAAGGTTGAGTCCATAGATTGAGGTCGAAGAGTTTTACCTTTGATGCTTACCTCTCCACATGTGTATCTACAGATTCTATCTCTACTGCACAAGATGAAGAGATTTCCAGGCGTGTTGCGGCATTCTATGCCGAGATGGATGCTCACTTCTCTCATATGAGGTTAGAGATGGATGCCAACATGGAGGCCAAGCTGAAGGCTGGGTTGTATTCCTTCCAACAGAGGATGACGGAGAGTGAAAAGACATTGATATCATTAGAGGAGGAGAAAGCGGTGGAGGATGAGGTTGACGAGATAGAAGAGGATGATTAGAAGGGGCTGCTTTCTTTTTTTATGTTTATGTACATTTGGACATATATTTTTTCTAGTGAAAAATGATGTACATATGTTAGAGTAAATGCAAATTATTTATTTGATTATTTGATTGGATAAATTATTCTTTGACAACTATGTTTTTTCGTTAAGTGCTTCGAATTGTATATTAAATGTTATGATAGTAAGTGTGGTATTGTAAATATGAAAAAAAGAATTATTATTTTTTTCATTATGATATAGGTTTCTGATAGCTTTTTATTAGTTTTACAAAGATTTCAAACTTATTCATAGGCAAAAATGATGGCTAGCCAATGGATAATTTTTTTGACGCCTAACCAATACATAACCGACGACTCAAGGTGTGTCAATAAAAAATGATGAGTGTAAAACTTTTCTGAGAACTAACTTGTCAGTTATAAAAAATGACACATAAATAATTCTTAGCCAAAAGTATTTACCTGCTTCAAAAAACAAATGGGTGTGACACTTTTTCAATAGTTAACCTGTCGGTTATAAAAAATGATACATAAATAATGTATAACCAATGGTCTTACTAGCTTAAAAAAACCAACAGGTACGAAACTTTTCTAACATGTATGCCATCGCTCTTATCGATGGAAGAATTATCGGTTATACAAACCGAATATTGCAAACAATTTGATTTTTCTCAAAAAAAACTATGACTTTAAATTATCGAATAACTGTCGCTAAATTTATATCGTCGGAATATTAGTTAGTTTTTGAGTTATCGTCAAGCATTTTATCTACAAGCTTAAAATCATCGGTAAATAGTTGGCAACATTAAAACCAGCGATTTTGCTTTTTCATAACTGATGTATTGTGGCTGTCAGAAAAAAAACTTAATTTAGTGGATCTAATCAATATTTCTTCATAAAAATGACTGGTGCCTTCTTGAGAAATGGAAAAAACTATTAGAGGTGCTCATTCTTCTTCAAGTTATAAAAGAGAAAATACTGATGTTTCTCAATTTTTGCAGAGTTGAAAAACTTTAGTATGACATAAATTACCCTAAAATAATTATGACTAAGTAATCCTTGCTCAATGATGGACTCTTATTACATATAGGAAGATTCCACTTCATGATGCTTAAGAGGTTAGAGAAGGTTAAAAAATAGATTTGGGCAGGTGCTAAAAACATCCTCCATGTGATCTTTACAGGAAGATAAAATCATCAACATAGAGTAGAAGGATCAAAAGATTCGCATGAATTTCTCTTTGATGGATCTTTAAGAGAATTTTTTTTAGAGGAAATGCTGAATCATATGTGCATAGGGAGCTTAAGAATGTTAATTTATCTTTATTTTGTACTAGATTTTTTTTTGTGACTAATATATATTTTACCTTTTATAGATGATGTAGAAAAACGAAGATGTATATCTCAATCCAAACCTTACCTTGAAGGCCTAGAATATAAAGTTCATGAGATCAAATATCCTAAATTATTTTTAGAGTGTGGCTCAACATTAACTTTAATGCATCATGCCCAATGATAACTATAACTAATTTTAATAATATATTAGTAAGTTAGAGCTTGGTGTAACAATGTTATCCTTTATGGATGAGGTCAAGTGCATCCATCAAGGATTTGCGACATATCCTAAGTTATTATTCAAAGCATTTGCTTAATTACTTTAACTTATATGAATGAGATTGAGTGTAATCCAACAAAAACATTTTGACTTATCCTAGGTTTTTGTTCATAGTGTGGCTGGACAATGTTAACCTATGTGCATAAGAATGAATGTAACTCAACAAAATTTTTTGACCTATCCCAAGTTATTGGTCAATACGTAGCTCAATGACCTTAACTTGTGTGTATGTTTTCGACACAATTTTTTAGATGATTTTAACATATGTGGAAGTGGTATAGAGTAATCCACCAACATTTTTTAACCCTTCCTAGGTAATTAATAGGGGTGTGGCTTAACGATGTTAACCTATGAGAAAGAGATACAATGTAATATTTTAATTATTTTTTAATATATGTTAGGTTGTTGTTCAGAGCATGGCACAATGAAATTAACATGTATTGATGAGGTTGAGTTTAGCATACTAATTTTTTATTATCATAGGTTGGTGGTTGGAGAGAGGCTCAATAAAGTTAAAATATATGAATAAGGTTGAATTGAGTCCCCTATAATTAATTATGCCTAGACTAAGGTGCCATAAATAATTTTGTATTTCTTGAGTCAAGGTTATCGGTTAGATGGACCACATGTTTTCTTGAATGTAATTTCAGCCATATTCAAGAAAGGGATAAAAATTTCTTAATGATGCATTAATTTGAATGTCCCTGGTTCGATAACAACGATGACCATAGATGGAGCCTCCCAATGGGGTGAGAGTTTATTGTGCTATGGGCCTCATGGCTACCCAAGACTAAATCCTTGATAAAGATAGATCATTTACTCTTTAGTTAAAGTAGAGGGCTACACGAATGGTAGTAGGGAGTTTTGAGAATGGCCACATCATAAATTTCTAAGAAAAGATTCAAATTTTATTGAATATTTTTTCATTTTTATTAGAACCAAAGGCTTAAACTCTAAAGCGATTACAATGTTGACTATGATGATTGATTTCATACCAAAGCATTGATTTTAAGATGTCCCTCTGATTGGAGTTTGTGATGCGGTGTAATAGTCCCAAAGGAAAATTTGTGAGTACTTCCACCGATTGCACCCCTGCCTCCCGAGATATCGATTAAAAAGAGGTAGGGAACTTTATCATATGGTGTGGCACAAAATCTATAAGACCAAATATGGACCGAAGTAGTCTAGAATTGTATGTTAATTCTAACTTGACCACTATGAAATATATCGTGTGAATCGTATATTGCAGAAATTATCCTATTGTGATGAGAAGGGTGACAGTTCCTTCTGCCATCATTAGATGACTATCAAACCTATAGTGAGGTTTAGAGGTAAGTTTAAGCTTCTCTAATTAATCCTAGAATGAGAAAATTAACAAGAAAAAAATATCCATAACGGAAATTATTGATAAAAAAAATCTTTACTTTATAGCAAGGTTTTCCAATTCTTAAACTTTTGAAAAGTAGACCTTGATGTGGGATCTGAATTCCTTCCATATAAAATTTATCAATAGTGATGGAATGACTAACATGATATAGTTTTGATTATTGCTTCCATAAAAACTATTTCAAGCTATTTCAAGCTAGGGTATTCTTGGTGATAGAAAGAAATATTATCATTGCAATACTGCATGAAGATTGTGGAAGAATCAACTAAATTTTTTACATGAAAAATCTAGAAAGGAAAAAAAATCACAGAGCTTATAGCAGTTAAAGTAATATACTATATAATTTCAGTTGCAGAGTGACACACTTCTCTTTGAGTGGAGAAGGTGAGATTTTAAAGTAATAATTCAACAACAATCACTAAAAAATTAGGCCACAGAAGCTGCTAAAGAAGATTTACAATGACCTTGGGTAGTTGTGATCATTTGGGGGGTTAGTGAGAATTTCTAGTGATTGAAGATGACACTTGATGGCCAAAGAAAATCTCTTTCAGTCGACAATGAACACTTGTGATTGGTGGCAATCTCTACTGGTCAATGACAACCTCCTATGGTCTATAATGATCTCTAGTTGTCAACAATGACCTCTGATGATCGGTAGCTATTTGGGTGACAAACAATATCACCTGAATTTCAAGTGCAAATCTTTAATTGCCGGTCACACTTTTCCCTCATTCAAATAAAAAAAATTGGGGTTTATTTATATTTTCTAAGAGGGATATTTGGTTATTTTGACCTAACTTCCCAAACCGCACCATCAAACAATCCATATTAGTTTCTTTGATAATAGTTTATTTTTTTAATATTCAAGTATCATGATGAAACAAAAATTGAATGATCTTAGAACACATTAGATTTCTCATATTGAGACACTCGATTAAAGTATGCCAAATTTAGAGATTCTTTGATCTTCCAATTTATGTTTCGAAATTTTCACTGTGCTTCAAATGCTTGACCCGGGTTTGACTAAGGTCGAGTTGAATCTCTTCCGCTGTCATTGAATTTTTTTTGTCAAGATGTTCAGTTTATCTACAAAGTTTTGAAAAACATTAAATTAGAATTTAGAATGTTTCTTGCTCAACCAACATCAAGATACCTCTCGGAGTTAAAAATTTGTTAGTTAAACATCAACTGTTAAATATAATATTATAATTATTTAATATCAATAAACATTACGTGCATGTAGTATCAATCATAGCTGATAATAATATATAGTAATTTTATTATATGCACTAAAAAAATTAATTATTATATTAAAGATAGCTTCTCTAATATAATAATTTTATAATCCATCTGAGAAGCATATTTATATATAAAAAAAGAAATTATGATGCTACGTTGATAACTTCCTTTAAGGTTTTATTCTTATAAATAAATTGAGCATCATAAAGATTGTGACATTTTCAGAAAGATAAAGCATCGATCCTTAAACTTACATTGAGTATCTTGACATGAAACTAGTACATAATTTACCCATAGATATGGACAAATAATATGACAAGTTTTAGTTTTCCTTCTGCAACTGGGCATGGCAAAAACTGCTATGTCAACATGTAGTGATACACTTTGGATCTACAGACAACAAGTTGGGTCTTATGATGAAATAAAATAGATACTTGAATACATAAGTTGGTTTATTTTTTCATGTTCAACTTTGGATGGCTTAACCAACAGAGTTTAGGGAAGATTTTATTTTAGTAACTTAATAAATGAATGGCTTGAGAAGTTAATGATCTGATGTTACACCAAAGAAGAATCAATGGTCATAATCACATGTAGTTATTTTGGTTAATATCATTATATCGGTCAGGAAAGTTTGACATATTAATTACATAAATAAAAGTGCATACTTGTGAATCCATAAGCTAGAGTAGTACTTTTACCCTTTATAAGAAATTTAATTCATAATTCTATTTAGAAGCTGTCCTTGTAAGAATTCATTCCCTATCGCCTACCATTCTAGCAACTAATCATAAAATGAAGGTTACACTTTTGTATATTAACTAGCTAATACTTTCCTTTAAATTTAGTGAATAGTGATAAAAAGTGATTTGAGTTTGATGTATCTTGAATATTTTCCATGTGGGAAGTGAGCTCGGTTAAATATATAAACGAACACTTTAGATTCTGAGACGTTGGAAAAAATATTAGATACGGAGTCCGCAGGTACTTCATTTCTAGGTACCGTTGAAATGAGGAGAGAGAGGGCGTGAGAAATACCACCTCTCTCTTCTCTGTTCGACGATGTCCACACGGACTCCACAACTAATAAGTTTTTTTAGAAGTTGAGATTTTGATTGTAGTAGCAAAATTAATGAGATTTATTCTCTTAAAACCAAAAATTATCCTTCTCAAAAGTCCCATATCTTACCACTTTATGTTAGTTGACTTCATTATGCTCTAGGATCCATCTTAAATAGAAACTTCTAAAGTATTCAGAATATCACAGACTTTGTGTGATACCTCAAAACTAGAAAAATAAAATTTCCTATAATATTTAATTATGCATTTAATAATCTTTAATATATATATATATATATATATATATATATATATATATATATATATATATATATA
>JXCR01126918.1:55606-67675 GCA_002079205.1 Phalaenopsis hybrid cultivar
ATATATATATATATATATATATATATATATATATATATATATATATATATATATATATATATTTTTTTTTTTCAGGAATTAAACGAACTTAACGACATGTCAGATACTTTTAAATTAGAATCCTCTTCACAGGTTTTGTTAAACATGATTCAAGAACATGAAGAAGTCAACAAAAGATAAAGTGGTAGGACAAGAGACATTTCAGAAGCTTCTTCTTAGGTTTTTGTAACCAAAGGTGAAATTGAGATTTAAAGCCGAACTTTCTTTGGAATTGCATAATTAAGCAAAAAATTATGGAAGAAATGTTAGAATTTAATAGTATAATGTTGAATCCGGAAATGTTTTTTTGGAAATAAACGACTCGAGAGTTAGAGCCTAGAGAGGGAGGAGAGGGAGGAGAAAAGTGTTAGGAAATTCTCAGTAGAGTGGCCGGGAAAAAGTACTCAGACTAGGGCCTTCTTTATTCGTCTTTTTGCTCCTATTTATAGGAGTGTATTCAAACAATTACAAAATGGAGGGACGGTTATGGAAATCGCCATTAAGGCAATCAATGTGCTAATTTAATTCTAAATTTGTATTACAATGGTGGTAATCGACCAACCGACGTGTTTGAGTTCGAATAACTAAGGCGACTGGTCAGGTGGCAATTGCACCTGTCGAAGTAAAAGTCGATTGGCCGACAAGTTATGATCAGGTGACCTTGTAAGGACTTTAGGCAATAGGGACTTTAGACATGGCCTGCCGATTGAATCCCTTATCATAATTTGCCGGTTATTTTTGACCAAGTGGTTGGCCGTTGAATGCTCAGCTCGGATTATGCTTCTCTAGTATGATGCTTCAATTGTCAGAGCACCATCCTAAGCCGTTTGATTGCTTTAATATTTTTGTTGATAGTTTTAGTGCATACATATTAGTTCCCCAAGTTTTCTCGCTCCTTTAAAGTGACAACCATGAAAAAGAAAGGGAAACTATTAATAATCAATGTCACTAAAATCAAGAAAATTAATTTGATAGTTAACTTCCCTTTGGATTTTGTGCTCTACATGCTCTATAAATAGGTTCAAAGGCTTGACATTGCATCCTTTGTCGCCATTTTGCCTAGATAGTCGTGGAACATCATTGTTGATGCTACGAGCCAGGTTGACGTGGACCACAAAATTTTGGCCAAGGTGGGCTTCCGGGCCTAAACACATGTAGAGCTGAGGAATAATGTAAAGAAAGAAAAATGATTGAGGCCGGAATTTGCTGAAGTCAATGTAGTCGACTCGTCTGATGGTGATGTGAAACAGTCTCTAAAAGAGCTTTGCCAAGATACTTTGGCATATGGGCATGATGCAAACACGATTGCTAAGGGCTAGTAAAATAAAACCGGTGAAGAGGCAGTGGTCAAGGAAAAGGAGCTATGGGAAGCGACAGTCACCGATTCTTCCCAGCTTGACCTCGAATAGGTGGTATGCTATCGCACAAGAGGGATGAAGTTTTGATAGCTTTCTCTGAAATGGGTAGGATTTTAAGTATGCAAAGAGTCTCCTTGGTAATTTACATTTTCTTTAACAATTTTGTAATGCTAGCTATTATGTAGATGAACTGGTTGAGTCGGATAGCTACGAAGGAGGTGATCCTTCGAAGGACTTTGAGCAGTCCGTCCACACTGTAATGACCAATCTATATGCCAAATTAGCAAGGCTTCTGCTGTCAATCTAATCAGAATGGCACCAGTTGCCCAATCCTATGCCCATTACTGACTTTCAACACGAGCAATCAGAGTAGCCGCCACCTTCTCAAGGACTCATAGAGCAACATACAGACAAAATCGGACCCTTGGCAGTGTTGGAAGACAAGCGTGGTGGAGCAGTCAGAAGTTCAATCATAGATCTTGTGTGGGAGTTATCAGTCCACCTGACAACCACGGACTTGGAGATAACAACCCTGTGAGTGGAGGTCACCACCTTGCAAAGCGGGTTGGTCGAGGTGGCTCACACCTTCCCATCTGCTCCGAGCAACATTGATAGTTCCTTTACTGGTTTTGAGCTTTAGAATAGTGGTGTGTTGCAAAGGAATCATTCGGACATTTGAATGCTTTCTCATAATTAAAAGTCCCCTCTAAACTCTAGTTTTCCTATGTGCCCTAAAACTACTATGGATTTATTACCCAACCTCAAAATAAAATGATTGAATATTGCAATTTGGTAGGACAATCTTTGTATTTCTTTGATGCTTTGAGGGGATAACATATTTAGGATTGCTCGTACTTCTTTCAGATCGGGCCTCAGTCCTTCGGGAGTCAACAAGAAGCATAAGAAATAGTCGGTAGATACTCCAAAGCTGCATTTTGAAGGTTTTAGTTTAATATTAAAGATTTTATGTGTTTTAGAGGTTTCTCTTTAGTCCTCCATGTGCTGTTCAACTAACTTAATTTTTAGAAGGAAATCATCCACATACACGTCAACATGTTTCCCTTTTGATTCAAAAATATTACATTCATGAGACATTGATAGATCACCCATGAATTCTTCAGCCCAAAAGACATTACATTAAAACAAAAAATTCCTTACGTTGTAATGAAGGAATTCTTTTCTACGCCAGTCGGATGCATTCTTCTCTGGAGGTAGTTGGAGAAGGCATCAAGGAATATCTTCATGGAATACCTGCTAGAGGTGTCAACCAATGCGTCGATCCTCAGTAGGGGTTGGGTATCCTTCGGCTAAGGGACATTTAAATTGGTCAAGTTGATGCACATCTTCCATTTGTCATTGGGAATTAGAACCATTACTACATTTGAGAGCTATATCAAATATTGTACTTCCTGAATGTAGTCCACCTCCTTCAACTTTTGTACTTCCTGGGTTAAAACTCCCGCAATTGATCAGAGCTTGTATTGTACCGGTCCAGAAAATGGGATGATTTTGAACTGATTGCAAGCGACATTGATTGGGAGTCTGGATATCTCGGCTCTCCACATATACACATCTAGATGTTGGTGAAGGTTCTTGATAAGCAGGTTCCTCTTTCTTGCCTCAACAATTTGACTAATTAGAAAAATCTTACTAGATTCTTCTTCATCAGCGGCAAGTACTAAAACGATGACCGCACAGGTCTTGAGTCATCCTTTCCTTTGTATTTGAATGACTAGCGGTTCACAGTTGATGCTGGTGACTGCTTGCATGTAACAACTCTTATATTGTTCTAAGTTTTCTAGGATTGTTTATATCTCCTCAACTCCAAAAAATTTTACGGCCACATGATATGTTGAAGCTACCGCTCAATAGTTAGTCAACAACAGTCGGTCGAAGTTGGCATTGTACATCAGAGGGAATTTTTTAATTTTACCACTACAAAATTCTCTACATTGGTGAACTATTTTTCTTGCTCTCACCACGAGATGGCTAGGGAGATCACTCCCAGAGCCTCCTTTCATTCACTCAAGAAGTTAAATAATTGGTCGACCGATGTCTCCAATCGATTGACCTTGAGTCCCATCATGTCGAACACCATTCTAAACAAAATGTTGACTGAACTGCCAGTGTCTATAAGGATGCTTCCCACCTGGTAGTTGCTTATGAGTTCCACAATCACAATCGCCTCGTGTACAAGTTCCCCTTTGAGGGGAGATCTGCATCTATGAAAATAATTGGAAGGTGAGTACGAGTTTAAGAGTTGGCGAAACATACCTCCACTGACTTGAGTCTTTTTAAGCTAGACAATCGGGTTAACCCTCCTCCTCCGTTGAACATAGTTGGAATGGTCTAGCTAGGTAAAATTTATTCACACACACTGATCCTTCCACGAGTTCATTGTCTGTGGCCTTTCTTTGTGAGTGTGTGTATGCTCCAACAATAATGAACTCCTTCAACTTTTCAGCCCTGATGAACTCTCCCACAAAAATTTCTAAGATGAAAACACTCCTTCGTGTCATGCCCATGATCTCGATGGTAGGTGCAATCTTTGTTAAGATCGTATAGTGCTAATGCTATCTGTGGAAGGGCCTGATTGATGTAGTCCTTGTTTTGTATTGCTTGGACTAGTTCGACAATTGATACATTCATATGTGTCGATTCTTGCATCTCTTGATACACACGTGATCCCTCATGACACTAATTAGACTGCTGGTTATGATGGTATTGCCGACCCTTGCTTCCTTGGTCACCCCCATTGACCATCCTGGGATTGAGGATTATCAATTTGTCAGATGTCAGGTACTCGATCACCCTTTGACCTCTGTCGTCATGCTAAACCTTCAGCTTCTATGACAAATAGTTGGATGCTCTTGGTTTTGTTTCCGAGGACTCCATAAATTCTTCATCAGAAGCCATGTGGTCATTGACTAATTCCATTTCCTCTGCAAATCTCCTTGGTTTGAGTAGGTTCAGGTCAAAAATAAATCACTTAACGCAGGCCCTTTGCTTTAGGGTGGTCTGGAAGATGAGACGCTCCAAGTTCTTCAGATCCACCATTTCCTTCTTAAAATGGGTGATGATTTCTTATAGGATTTTATTTCTCCCTAATTGATTTGGAGCAGTGTCTCTATATCCTTTATTAGCCTCTGCAAAATGGTGCGGTGTACCAGGAGGAGTTTTAGATTTCATAGAAGGATGGGTTGATCCTGTCTGGCTAGCCGTTAAAACCGTCGCAGTGCGGCCTCTTTCAAAGTGGTAAAAAAAGCCGACATTTGATGACGTCATTGATCTCCAGGACTCCGATTGTTGAATCAAAGGAAGTTATATGGTCTGTCGGGTCACTCTTCCCTTTATAAGAATTGAAGTGAGGAATCCTTAGCTTCATTGGGGGTATGGTTTCTAGGATTATTCGGGAGAAGGTGCTACCCATAGCAGCCCAAGAAAACTTTTCCTCTCTATCCACCCGACAATGGATTCTCGACATAGATGCGACAATGTCAGCCGATTGGGAATCCTCTGACCCTTCTTCTGTTCAATCACTAGACTAAGCATGGGGCGCTCACGAATTTTTGAGGGGTGCCTTTTGAGGGCGAGTTCCCCGAGGCTCTCTCTTCATGGGCGGCAAAACGAGCATTTTGCTGGGCCATGACAGCTTGAAGTGCCTTGAACTAGTCCATTTTTTGTGCTCAGCATGCCTGGACCTCTTCCCGTATGTCTTGGCACATCATCTCTCTATTGAATGCCATGGGCGCTATTTCTTTTTGCAAGTATTCTCCTTCATAGTTGGCTCTTCTTCTCGTCTAAGGCATGACCATGCTCACCGCATCTCTTTTCAGGATATTGAATCTTGAATTGTCTTTCAGAAATACACGTCTCGAAAGCTAGAACTGAGAGAAGGAGGAGGGGAGAGAGAGAAGAAAAGTGTCTGGAAATTCTCTATAGATAGGCCGGGAAAAAGTCCTCAGACCAGGGTTCCCTTTATTCGTCTTTTTGCCCCTATTTATAGTAGTATATTCATACAATTACAGAAGGGAGGGACATTTATGGGAACCACCCTTAATTCAATCAATAAGTTGATTTAATACTAAATTTATATTACAATGGTGGAATTCAGCTGACTGACGTGTTTGAATTCGATTGATTGAGGCGACCAGTTGAGTGACGATTGCATTTGCCGAAGTAAACGTTGATCGGCCAACTAGCTGCAATCAGGTGCCGTTGTAAGGAGTTTAGGAGGTCGGGACCGCAGACATGGTCTGTCTATTAAATCTCTTGTCATTGTATGTCTGTTGACTTTGATTGAAAGTTTGTTGTTGAATAGTCAGCTAGGATCATGGGCCTAGTGGCGATTGCATTTGCCAAAGTAAAAGTTGATAGACCAACTAGCTCCAATCAAGTGCCCTGGTAAAGAGTTTGGGCGGTCGGGGCTGTAGGTGTGGTCCATTTATTGAATCTCTTGTCATAGTATGCCTGTTGACTTCGAGTGAGCAATTGGTCTTTGAACGGTCAGCTTGGATCATGCTCCTCTAGTCTGATGCTTTGATCGTCCGACCACCATCCTAGGCCGTTCGATTGCTTTGAGATCCATGTTCATAGTCTTAGTGCATACATATATTATCTTGAATTAGTTTATTTTTATTTTTAATTAATAAGAAAGAAAAGATAGCATTCATAATAGCATATTTCTTAGGAAACAAACACTTTTTTGAGAGAGCAAATATTATCTTTGAATGACAAACGTGTGAACAATAATGTGGATCACACCATGCCACCGAATATACAGTATGATCTGATTCACACCATCATCCTTGTTTCCAGAAGATGCTTTTTGTTTTTACTTTGTCCCACTTGTTTTACCGAGAGGTATATTACCGAGCATTATAACAATACAGTTAAGAAAAAGCTGCATGAAAAAGCAATGCCAGTGGCAGTATGTATGCCGACAAAAAGTTGTAGCAGTAAATTGAGCTTCGTCAATTATTTTAAGGCATTTGACGAGCAAAATTGCAGTATTAAATTAGCCATTAGAATCGTAAAAGAGAATATAACAAAAGCAAGTGTGAGGTTATGACATAAATTAATGGTACTTACGTGGCTTCCATGATTTCAAGCCATTGCGTGTCCAAATTCCCATCATTCTACGTCCATATATATACCAACGTAAGAATATTCACCAGGCTATGATTTGCCTACAATGACTTAAGATGTGGGAATTTGTAAATGTAGAATAAACAAAATTTATGCTGTTTTAAATGGATTAATATTCTTATTTCCATTACTATAATTACTATTGCATGTTTTTCTTTGAAAACTCCTTAATTTGCAATTTTTTTAATCTTGAATACTGTCAGTGCCATGTCCCGCACAACCAACACAAAATTTTTATTTAAATCATGACATGAATCAATTAAATCATTATGTAAATGTAAGACAACAACACAGTGGTAAAAGATTTACTTGAATAATTAAAAGGAAAAGTTTTTATAAATAAAAATAGTTGGTGGTGGATTAATAATGTGCAAGAAAAGATAACATATATATAGTTTTGTTATGAAAATTTATTTAAATGTAAATACTTTGAGAATTGAAAAAAATAAAAGGTATGATATGTACATAAAGAATCGAAGAGAAGATTCAATAATACTAAGAATTCTGCTTTTAATGATATTTATAATCGATTAAATACTAAAATGGGTGGAAAATATATGTATAAAGAAGCCAAATTTTGAATCTTGACTTGTCCTCTAAGGCACCTTGAGGAATTTCTTCATAAAGAAGAAAGAAGAGAGAGAAAATAGTACAGTATAAGATGAACAATTTCAAAAATAAAAGATTAGTCCTTTTTTTTCATAAAATGATCCATATTTATAATTATAGGATACTTTTAGTAAAATTACATTGTTGCCTCTATATTAATAGGACGTTACAGTTCATTATTTGTCCTTATTTAATTTGGGGCGTTAAAGTTCAATTTTTTTCTTTTAGACTTCTTTTCATAATTATAATTAATATTGACGTCTTTCAAGATCTATGACTGATTCTGACATGCTTTTGTATTCATAACTGACATAAAAACCTTATCAACATCAATTGATGTTAACAACTATACATACGTCTAAATATTCTGATCAGTATGCATTTGGAACGGTTGACTTAGTTGAATTGGGTCAATTTATTTCTCATAAATATCTATAAGCTTTGACTCTGGGAACCTAAGAATCCTTCAAGTGATATTTGGTCGACTCTAAGGTGACCGATGTCATTGTCTTCAGTCCAGTGATTATTCAATAAATGGGCAGAATTTAGTCTGATCATTTTTTTTAGCATGCCAGTTGTTCTTCAGCCGATTGGTTTATTGAGCCCTTCAAAATTTATTCGATCAATGGATTTACCAAGTAAATTCCTATTTCAATTAGACAATATCAGAGATTGGTTTTAAGAACATATCATTTTGCATTAGTAATGGATGCTCTTGCTGAACATTTTCAGGAGCATGTACTTTGGTGTATTTTTTTATTATTGATATCATTCATATACATATGACTAGAGAAAAAGTTTGGGAAAAACTTGAATGATGGAGGATTATGATGGAGTCTAAAAGCCTTCATTTGAGTAGTTCTAAAACTGATTACTTAGAATGTAATTTTAGAGGTAGTAGATCTAGTGAATAAGTTGTAACAATGGTAGATCAAATCATTAAAAGGTATGGCTTTTTTAGATATATTGGGCCTATTTTTTAAAAGTGATGTTCATATAAATGGGGGTTTATTTCATAAAATTCATGTTGATTAACGTGAACAAAAGCATCGGGTATTTTGTGTGATAGAAAAGTACCCCTTAGACTTGAAGTAAAATTTTATAAGATGGTGGCGAGACTGGCAATGCTTTATGGCACACAATGTTGTCCACTAAAAGAAAAATATAAAACTAAGTTATGTAATGATGAGATGAGAATGCTTAGGTGGATGAGTAGCTTGACAATTAGAGACAAAATGCAAAATTGTCGATCTCAATGAAAAAGTTGGTGTAGCTCCAATGGTAGACAAAATTAGAAAGAGTTGTTCTAGATGAATTAGTCACATTAAACGCCGACCATCTCATGATCCAGTTGGGAGAATATATGTTTTTGGTTCAACTTATTTTAAGAAAAGTAGAAATAAATTTAAAAAAAACTTAGAAATATTTTATAAAAATTATCTTAATTTGTTAGAATTCAGTGAAATATGACACTCAATAGGAAATAATAGAGAAAAGAAGTCATGTAGCCAACCCCATTAGTGGGATAAAGACATACTGTTGTTGATACGTGAACAACAAATTTTATCATTTAACATGAATCTTGGGGCATCTATGAGCATTATTTTGGAAAGAAAAATTCAAACTTAAATTACAAATTATCTAGAACACTAATTTTTGGAAACATATAATCAAATTGAAAAATTGAATAAAAAAATTATGACTCCAAAATTGGTCAAATTTGAGCCAAATTAAGGCTGAATCTAGACATTAAACGACTTTTAGAAGCTTTGTTTAGCTAATTGGAAGCACATATGGGTTCCAAATATGACGAGCTTAAAATCAAATTGAGCATCTTGATGAGAAGAATTCAACAAGCTCAAGATCAATCTAATCTATATTAAAATATCCAAAATAAACCATTTGATCATGGGAATCTCTCTGGCTATCTAACCGAGTGATTTAAATTCTTTATATAATTACAAATGAAGCAAATCACAGATTAAATATTGAGCCCTACTCCTCTCATAACGGAGGAACCTAAACGTAAGGAAGAAGATTAGATTGAAGAGAAGAGCAAGATTAAGATTGAGAGGAGTCAAGTTCTAGTGCTGCTCTTGATTAGAGACCCAATTAATGCTTCCGACTCCATAGCTACCAACCCCCGTTGACCACTACTTTCTAGTCTCCATCAACCATTATTAGCCTCCCTTTGCATGTTTAAATGAGCCACTCATGGAGTACTAAAGCACAGAGCAGTGCATCATCTTTAACACTATGCAATGAGGCACACAAAGGAACGTGTAACGATGGAACCAGAAGACCATGTAACATCATACCCCAAAGATAGTATATTTACACACCCTGAAGATAATGTACCAATATATCTTACATTTCTTAAGAAAGTGTAATAATGTGCTCGACATATGGTGTAATGTCATATTCCTAATATGGGATCATGAATAATGCAGTACTAAGGACCTGATAATAGCTTCTTATAATAACTACTTACAACCATCATACTCAAAATATGGTGCCTTTTACGGATTCCAAAACTTCTCTCTTATCAGATCAAATCTACGGCCTATTTGACCAATTAAGGTCTACGTGGTACAAAGCTCATGTATCTCTCTAGACTCTATAACAAACAAATGTTATCTTAACTCACCACTATGACCCACGTGGTCTATAGCTCATCCAGCTCCCAACTCTGACCCATGCAGAACAAAAATATCATTGTGGCTTACCACTATGGGCTATGTGGTACATAACTCATGCAACTCCCAACTCCAGCCTCTATGGCTTACATATGTTAATGCAACTCACAACTACAACCTATGTGACCAATTATGGCATATGTGGTCAACAATTCGCGCAACTCCAAACTTTAGCCTTCGTGTCTTAGAGAGGTAATTGTATCTCACCACTACATCCAATGTGACCAACTACAACTTATGCAGCTCACACCTCACGTAGCTCCTAAATTTATGTTATGTGGACTAGGGACTTTATTCCATGTCACCACTATGACCTATGGCCACATCTCATGCACTTCTGAATGTTGGACTTTATGACCAACAAATGTTATTAAAACTCACTACTACGACCTACTAGACCAACTAAGGCCAATATGGTTCATAACTTGAAGCTCTTAACTCTGGCCTTTATAGCATATAAACATTATTCCAGCTAACCACTATGACCTCTGTGACTTACTATAGGCTATGTGGTCCACATGCCATGCAATTCCCAACTCTACCCCTCTAGCCTATGATTGTTATTACAGCTCACCACTATGACCCATGTAACCAATCATTTTCTACAAGATGCACAATTTATGTAGCTCTCAACTTTGAGTGCTATGGTCTATGAACATTATTGTAGATCCCCATTATGGCCAACATAACAAACACCGTCATTATAGCCTTCTATTACAACCTTTGACTACTGCCATCATGGTAACTTAAAATGTTACTTTTGGACTACTATACTTGTGATCACCAATAATTGCAATTATCATGACTTAGATTAAAATTATCATTGTTGAACTACTGTCAAAATTTTAATTCCACCGTCCCTAATTTAGGAGGAGATTGGACTTATTTACCTAAAGTTAAATAGTATATTAAATCAATCAGGCTCGTCCATATGGTTTTTTGCTTTTGCAAGATTTTCTATGCAACAAATCGAGGTGTCTCCCCCCTGCTTACTTCTTTATCTATGTGTGTGTGATGTACCTTCATTCAATGCTAAGTCACTAAATTTATGATTTATCGTTGTGAATATTCTGGCACACATCAGTTTCAGGATGTCTATGGAAAAGAAATCCTGTTTGGTACAATAGTAAAGTTTATGTTGTTGAGCCCTTGCTTCTTTGCATTCTTTGACGTTGGGGTTAATCTTTGTAGTAATCTCAAAAGAAAATTCAAGTTAACATCCCATCCATAATTATGGTGGAGTAACCTTTTCATATCTTATTCAGATAATAAGTTTATGAGAGCTATTTCTAGACTCGGAGACAACATTCATTATAGTTTTGAAAGATCATTCACAATAACATTTTGGGAACAATTGTGGTGGGGTAGTCATATTATTTTTCATTCAGACATTACATCTTTGAGAATCGCTTCTAGATTTTGAGCAAATTTCATCACAAAGAGCATTTCCTCATGGAGGGATATCTTTTTGTTTAGTATCCATTATAGTTCTTGAAATATTTATATCTAAATAATTAGATGCATCATTCAAATAACAGTAAACTATCCTAAGAGGAATACATACTACCTAAAATGAATCTAATCACTCCAATGAGAAAAATCCTTAAGTTTTATGGTCAGAATTAACTAAGAATTTTTTTCTTACCTTAAAGGTGTAAGATATTATTGATTTTATTATGGGCTCTGTTATCCTTAGGAGTTTAAGTCATCGTAGTTAATTACATAATATGAATTGTGGCATCTGAGAATACACTTTATTAAAGTTTAAGCTAATATTGAACATAATTATAAGGTAGTTATCTTGAAGATTAATATTTTTAGATCTTTGATCGATGGACAGGTTTGGAAAGGATTTGAGTAGAATTGAATTGGGACATACACTCCAATGACGACTTGTCATGGAAAGGCCCAAGAAAATGGTTAGCCAACTATTTGAAGAATACACGCCCTGAAGAGTAGATTTGTGAATTTGTTTGAAAAATCCTTGATTTATTTGTATTTGAAAAAATAGATTTGACTTAGAAGAGTTACACCATAGAAGAATCAATGATAAAAATCACATATTTGTTAAGAAGCTTAGAATCTTCTTAACAAGTTTTACCAGACAAGATTCTAGAACATAAAGAAGTCAACAAACATCAAGTGGAAGGACATGAGACCTTTTAGAAGATTACTTTAGTTTTCTTTGACCATATCAGCATAATATATATATATATATA
>JXCR01126925.1:0-60689 GCA_002079205.1 Phalaenopsis hybrid cultivar
TATTTGTGTGATCGTTCCAAACAAATATAAGCCATAAATTAATAAAATTGGCAGGATGAAACACGTAAATATTTCTCCTCAAAATTGAAGCCAAACAATAGGATCGACTGGGAAGTCATAAAGTTTTCCTATGAATCTATGAAATCCCCTAGATCTTCCTCGTTTGGATTCCAAAAATAAAATGCTCCAAATTTGAGCCAATCCCTTTAACACCTCTTTGTCCGATTTCATTGAAAAGTCATTTCCTTTGAATTCCTTAAAGATAATATTTCTTGATTTTTATTGAGAGTTTTCTTAGATGACTTCAGTCATTTAAGATGTAATTTAGCTTTAGGGGCTTGCCTTTATAGGAAGCTTTTCACGAACCCAACTTAATAAAACCCCTTATTAATTCTTCATATTAAATAGGGGAAATTGCTGGCAAATAAAATGGTTTGACAGACCAAACGGATGTCATATATTCTTTAGTTTATTTGATCGAGCCTCATCCTTAAGTCTTGTGTCTATCATTCAGGATAGATACAAGATTTAAGGAATAACGCTCTTTCATTTAAACTATGAAAAATATGGGGTCAGTTTGAATTCATATTTTTCTAAACCTTAAAATGTCCTTCCGAAGCGGGCGACGAGATTTCAATTCTGGTGACCAATGACTTCTTATGGGCAACTCCTTAACCAAAATAGTGCCAACAGATATGATTTTGTTCTTTCCTGACAAATCAGTTTAGTTTTAATGCTCCAACAAACTGATATTAAACTTAAATATTTCTCTTCTTAACCCTTGGGTTAGAGTTGTGGGAGTTATTTTAGAATCAAGGTCATATACATTCAACATTTTTCCTCTAGGATCCAACATTTTGTCCTTAATCTCCTAGATTTATTGTTGTCTGAACTCTTGAGGGTAGTCCATGTTTCTTATGTCCTTGTGATGGATTTGTTTTTTGGATTGTACTATTCTTACTATTTTTTATGTGCTCAACAATTTTGAGTCCATGAATTTATTGTAAGCACACCAAAGGATTATAACATAGGATATTGAGAGAAAAATAGAGAGAATAAAAGATCTAGTTAGCTTGAATAATTCATTAGTCGTTTATTGTAAATTATCCACTTTTTATAGACTAGGCTTCATTAAGTTTAAAATTACCTACTTACCCTTATTTAAAATATGGTTCTCTCAAGTCATTTTTGTTCAGAAATAAATACATGAATAAAATAATAGTAAAGATAAAAAGTGGTCTTTGATTTGGCTATCACACTTCATTATCATTTGAGGCTTGATCTTTCATCAGTTTATCTTATGGCAGTTGGTCGCCAGGCTAAGCAATTTTGATTGGCTAAACTATGAGCTCTTGCTAAGCTAAATTGAGGGTCTTCAGTCATCCATACTAAATTTTGGATGATCAGTGTATGAATCTTTGGTTGATTTAGCTGGTACCATTGGTTGACCAAACTATGGTCCTTTGGTTAGCCATGTTAGGGACATTTGGTTGGCTGATTCACTGGTTCTAGTTAGAAATTATCATTATATTTTGACAACTCCTATTTTCAAGATGAGGGTAGGTTTTTAGACAGAGGACACTTTACCATAATTTGATAGGTAGCTCTATCACTTCAATATGAAAGTTGTCAGGTATTTTTGTAGGTGTCATGATAGTTTTTGTTTTCATATAGGGCCATTGAGATTCTTTCCAAGATAATTTTCTTTATTGTTTCAAAGGTTTCAATGGTTCTCCTTTATTAGAGGACTTACTGGTCCTTACCCAGAGGAGTTGTTCCTTAGTAGGTTTCATACATTTTATTGAAGTATCCTTGGTTAGGCAATGAATATCATAGATTCATGTTGATGGGATCCTTACCTTCTAGTGGGCCATCTTTGACCCACATGTATTTATGTTTTCATATATGGTTGACAATTCACTGGTTCAGGTATTCTCTGAGATCCTTTCTAACTTACTATGAGTGTATATTGAGTATGATAAGATAGATATAACTAATGAAACCATGATGGAGGTCTTATTGGGTAGAACCATAAGTAGTTGTGCTCTTAAAAAAATGTGTTTATGTTAGCTAGAAATATCTCCAACTAAATTTTAAGAAAATAATATAGATTATATTTACATGATTTGATGGAGTATATGCTTATTAAGTCAAATCATATTATTATTTTAACTTACTTATAATGGATTTAAATAGTTATGATGATTGTTGTTAAGAATGAAGCATTTTGACTAACGCACCTTGTGTTGCTAATCATAAACATATTATATTGTACATATAAAAATTTTCAATGCTACTCTTGAGGAGATATAGAGATCCATAATAAAAGAGTATAACAAACTTCTGCTTAATGAAAGATGATTTTATGGCTTCCTAATTCAAATGAGTGAAACTTTTTTAGCAAAGCTAGCAAATCTAAACCCAGAATCAAGAGATGAATCAAAATAATCAAACAAAAATAGAAATAAGCTGCTCAGCAAAAAAATGAAGCAAAAAATTATCCATGCTAATTATCCAAGTGAAGATTTGGTTCCTTGGTACCTCCAACCATCCTAGGGACAAGGACTGCTAATCAAACCATATCAACAAGTCAACCCATATGTTTAGGTTGAGTAGAGAGAGTGAATATCAATCTAGTAAGCTAATTATGCCAATCATAAGCTAGTTAAGTTTATCTAACCAAGCCAAAAAGCAGTAAAATGACAAGCCTTGCATGTAAAATACTAAAAGTACTCTAGTATGATCCCTTTTCAAGTATGGACAAAAAAATAATATTATCTTTAACTATTCTCTTGTATATAATATGGAGAAATAATTTAGAAATAAAACACAATAGATTATTGTTTCTTATATTTCACTCCTCAGTTTTTATCTCTCTCTCCTTACTAGCACTAATTCCTTGGTGTGATTTAGTGATAAATAAAAATTAGTCCTAAAATGTTTGGTGAGCATAGATCATGCCCAAAAGAGCCCTTGTGGGTGGTGGGCATCCTAAGACTTAAATACTGCTTTTCGGCCATATAATTAGCAGATGTGGGAGTATTTGTCTGTGACATTCTCCTCCACCCAATCACGTGACGCCCTCATCGCTGATCAGCTCCACCGAGGGTCCCACTAGACCATGGAGAGTCCACACACCTAACTGATTGTAATCTGCTCTTATACAACTTGTCACCTCCCAAAAGAGCCCTTAAGAGAGGTGGGCAGCCCAGGACTTAAATACTGCTTTTCGGCCCTACACCTAGCCGATGTTGGACTAATTGTCTATGAAATTCTTCTCCACCCAATCACGTCACAACCTCATCACGGATCGGCTCCACCGTACTGGACCATGGAGAGTCCACACACCTGGCAAGCAATAATCGGCTCTGAAATCACTTACACCTCCTAAAAGAGCTCTTAAGGGTGGTGGGCAGCCCTGGACTTAAATACTGCTTTTCGGCCCTACACCTAGCCGATGTGGGACATTTTTTCCATGACATTCTCCTCAACCCAATCACGTGACACCCTCATCATAGATCAGCTCCACCGAGGGTCCCACTAGACCATGGAGAGTCTAGACACCTAGCAGGCAGTAATCTGCTCTGATATCACTTGTCACCTACCAAAAGAGCCCTTAAGAGGGTGGGTAGCCCAAGACTTAATTAGTACTTTTTGGCCCTGCACTTAGCCGATGTGGGACTATTTGTCTGTGACATTTTATGTTTTGGACTTGCTACATTTTCATTTGTGGACCTGTTTAAACTTTGTGATGTATGAGACTTTTATTTTATTTAATTGTATTGTGATGCTGTGTTTTGATAATAGATTATTTAAAATTCTGGGGTAGTAATTGTTGTTGTATTTTGATTATTGTGTTAGTTAGTTAAGGTTTGAAATTAATTCTGTCTTGTAAAAAATTAAAAATTTTGCTAACTTTAATTTTAAAAATTTAAAACTCAGAAAACTATTACACTGTATTTTTCTTTTATGATGTTAGCGTGTTTGTTTTTATGTTGAGACTGGAAGTCAAAGTTAGTGTGTTAGGTTGTTTTATGTTTGTACCCACCACTTAGAAGTATATTGAATCAAAATGAAAATGTTATTGGTGTTAGAAGTATATTAACCTATTAAAAATGAGTTTTAATAGTGGTGGGTTAATTTCTACATGTTGAATTGAAATGAGTTTTTAATTAAAAATGAGTTTTTAATTAAAAATGAGTTTTAATCAAAATGAAAGTTAGTGGTGGGTTAATTTCTACATGTTGAATTGAAATGAAAATGATAGAAAATTAATCAAAATCTAATCTTACTCCTATTTTTAGTTTTATACTTCAATAATTAGGTTATAAAAAATCCTATAAGCATGTTATTTTAATTTTCATTCCTACTTATTTATATCTATTGATAAACTGCTTAAATCTTCTTAAAAAATTTAAGTTTGGGGGGAATGAAAAATATTTTTAAAACATGAAGTTTATTTGTTCTCAAATGTGCTGCAAGTGAATTTAATTTGAAAAGAAAAATGATCATGTATATTAAGTTATATTAAAGAAGTAAAATTAGATTTTGGAAATGAGTAAGAGAATTTAGTTAAAATTTTAAGTAATGAAGAAAAAATTTCACTTAAAAATTCTTAGTGTAGAAAATGTTAAATATAGTGTAACTATCTTTAGTAAGAAAAATTATATTTTTGAAAAATTTAGAAAATTTAGACTTTTGTTTTTAATACTTAATATTCTTTTATTAAAAATAATTTTCAAAACTATTATTATATTTATATGTAAAAGATTTATATCAGTACTTTGCTTTAGGAAAGGAGAAGTGGAATTCAAAATTATTAAAGGACTATCCAGATATAGTAATCCTTGCTAGACAGAGAAAAAGAAAAGAGAAAAAGAAAAGATAAAAGAAAAAGAAAAGAAAAAGAAAAAGTAAGGGAGGAGAAGCTTGAGGATTAGTGCCTAATTAAAAATTGGTTCCATATTGGATCCTTTTAAAGTATAAGACTTGAGAAACTCTTAAGCATAAGGATATAATATAGTAAGTAAAATTATTCTTAATAAAAATTTTTAAGTGGACCTAATAAAATGACTAAATTATAAATTTGGAGAATCTACAATATTTTTGAATTAGATAAGAACTCATATTTTCATCTTTCTTAACATTAAAAATTTCTAAACTTTAGGTTGCTCTCATTTATTGAATATTTTTTTTAAATTGCACTACTATATTCCTAAATCTAAATTTTAGTAACTCTCAAAGAAACTCATGTACATATCATACTTATTTAGTTTTTAAAGATTGAAGTGTCACTTGAGGACAAGTAACCTTTTAAGTTTGTAGGATTTCGATACACCTAAAATATATAGTGTTTTAGACACATTATTATACCTTTTTTTAAGATATTGCACTTTAATAGAATGTATTTGAGTGTTTTTTTTAGGTACAAGTAAAAAAGTTAAAAAAAGCTAAAAGGAGTGAAAGAGGATCAAATTTGGAGCAAAAATGTGAAATAGGTGCAAAAGTATTTTGGCACCTAAGCACCAGATTCGGTGCTTAAGCGTCGGGGAAATAGAGAAGGCCGCACCTAAGTGCCGGAGGACCTACGCTTAAGCACCAGAGGTAGTTATTTGGCAGATTTCTTCATTTGGATGAATTTTGAAGAGACATTTGAGGCATCTATTGGCTAAAGAGGGTGGTTATGACCACTAGGAAAGAAAATATTATTAAAAGACTTGTGAAAGGAGGCATCCCTTGCAGAATACATCGAATTTGAACACATTTTGACGAATTTACAAGGCACCTCTTGGAAAATTTATAAAAGAAGGAAGATTGAGATGGGTGCTTTAAGAGGGAGAGAGTTCTGAGTCTTGAGAAGATCGTAGAGAATCTTGTGGAGAGATTCACACACCACAAAATTTACTTTTTTCTTTTTTTTGTTTTTTTGTTTTATTTTGAGAGTTTAGAGTGTTGTAAAAGAGAAGAGATTCAAAGGAACTTTAAGAGTTTGGTGGAGGATTTGAGATTAAAGTGTTGTAAAAGAGAAGAGATTCAAAGGAACTTCAAGAGTTTGGTGGAGGATTTGAGATAAGTTTTAATCTTTTGTTTTTAACAACTTCTGATTTTCGTTGAAATTTCTTGTTGGTTTAACAATGATTTCTACTTCTAAGCTAAAGTGTGGTTTTGTTTTTTCCATGGATTCTAAGTAGTTTTCTTTATCTTTCTCATTAAAATGATAAATAATTAAAAGTACTGGATGGAAGTTGTGGAGAGTATTGATCTTTAATGTTGGAAGAAGTTGTGATGATTTAAATCTATATACTTCATTTACTTCTTGATTTGGCCTATCCAAATGTTAAAATTTGTTGTGAAAACATGTAAGAACTGGGTTAGTGTTGTCTCAATCAACAATTAGAAAGAATCACATGAGGTAGTATGAATGAGAAAGTAATTCATATGATTTGTTGCAAATAAATAGAAAAAAAATCTTTGAAGGGTGTAGAGTTACAGGACTTTAAAGTGATAGGTTAAAGCCCCCAAATTAGTTTATTATTTTTTGTTTTGATAAGAGATGTCAGCTCCCACATGGTGGATTTGAGGGAGCTCTAGAGTGAGAGCTGATATCTTCCCTTCCTAGCAGATTTTTCAGAACTATTCAAACTTTAAATTAGCCAATATTCTTTATAGCATCTTTAGTAAGGGTAAAGAATATTATTACTACCAATTGACACAAAACAATTTGCATACTTCCACAATAGAATTCATATACTTATTACTAATTCATCAAAAGGTGAAAGATACTTTCATAATCTGTGATTTTCTTTTACATAAACTCAAGTTATTTAAAAGTTATTACTGTTTTGTCAAAATATCAAAAATACTAAAAAAATTTGAATTTTAATTACTGTCAAATTATCTATAGTTTAAGTAATTATCTTTTTAAAATAGAAGTTTGTTGTTTGAAAGTGCATATTGCGTATCTTACCGTGAGATTTACATTCGGGGCTTAATCAAAAAAATCCTATATTACTTAATAACGATACGTATACTTGCGTAGTATCCCAATATATATATAAATTAAAGAGTTAAAATTCTTATTTTCTTCAGAATTAAGTTTTTGGTTCTACTGCAAAGTAAGGAAATATAAGTGAAAATTATAATTAAAGTTGTTGTTATTCTGTTGCATATAAATAGTTTCGGGATCAACTGCCTACAATGCGTTGGCGCTGAGTTGAATAAGTAATTAAATCTGGATGCGCTTGCACCAATCCCCGAATGTGCTACACCCAACCGTTGCCTCCATCTAAGTAATTAATTAAGTAATTAAATCAGGATGCAATAATTTCTACTTTTAAACTAAAGTGTGGCCATTTGAGTGTTGGGGCACGGACATAATAGGTCTGATAGCCCTCTACTACCAAAGGACACAGGTTTATACTTGCAGCTATGGATTATTTCTCAAATGTGCAGACGCAGTACCGCTACAAGAGGTTATGACACAGCACATCCTTTAATTCTTCAAAAGCCAAGTTGTCTTCCATTTTGGAGTACCGCAAAGAATAATTTCTGATAATGGGACAACTTTTAAAAGCACCAAAATCAATAATTTCATCAAACGACACTGGATAGATTGGAGATACTCTACAATTTATTATCCCAGAGCAAATGAATTGGCCGAAGCCTTCAATAAGACACTGGTAAAGATTTTAAAGAAGACACTTGATGAAAACAAATCGGATTGACACAACGAAATGCTAGAAGCTTTGTGGGCCTGCCAGATGATGTTCAGAACTTCCAATCAGTGCACACCCTTCATGCTCGTGTATGGGTCTGAGGCCGTGCTACCATTAGAAGTTCCAACGCCATCTCTCAGAGTCGCTATCGCCAACCAACTAACAATAGAAGAAAGTGCCAAATTCAGACTTGAAGAACTTGAGAGTCTTGAAGAAAAATGACTTGAAGCACAACAACAATTGGAACTTTACAGGAAAAGATGGTTCAAGCTCATGACAAATTGGTCCACCCAAAGACATTCAAAGTTGATGACCTCATCCTCGTGCTCAGAAGACCTATCCTTTCATGCCGCAAGATAGGTGGAAAACTCAAGCCAACTTGGGAGGGACCATTTGTCATTGAAAAGGTCTACACAAGAGGAGCCTACCAGTTAGTATACTTTCGGGGTGAAAGACCCATGCTACCAATCAACGGACGGTACCTGAAGACATACTACGCAACCTGACGTTGCTTGCCGCCACTTGATTTGAAATTTTAAAATTTTGATTTTTCTGGGGCTATATATTTGGCCAAATGTCTGTATCTGGGTCAAAAGTTTTTTTAATAAAATTAACCTCAATATAATGAAAAATTTTGAAAAGAATTAAACTTCAAATTCTCTCCTTTCTACCTTTGAACTTAATATTCTACTAAATTAAACAAAATTCACACATAAATAAATGATCTCTTCACCAAAATAAACTAAAATTTCCTTTAATAAATACATTTTTTTGTTCTTACTCACGCTAAGTTTCAACCCACTGATATTTTTCCTATCGCCTGTCTGCAGAGAAATGTCAGGTCAGATGCTGATCTTCGCGTTTAAAGATAGTTGGAATCTCACACTAAATGAAGAAATGACACTGCAAAGCAGCATTATAGATTTCAACATGGAATTTAACCAAGTTGGCATGGATTACGAGGGGCATTTAATGAATGTCATCAGTCGACGGGAAAAGGAAGGGCTTCCCTCACTGCTAAGGATGACCACCAAAGACAGTGCGTCACTAAAAGGAAAGAACATGATGGTACAATAGGACCCAATGAAGGGGCCCAGCTATTTACCATCTATGATAGCTACGCCAACTAGGGGCCTGGTCAGTGCTGATAATGAAAAATTGTTAGACGCTCTGCTACGAAGAACAAAATGCAGAAATGCTAGCTTTCAAAAGTAGAGGGCTTTCTTACAAAAAGAAAGAGGATGCCTAAAGGAAGCAGTAAAATTACTCACCCCTATTCTTAAGGGGAACATTTATGATCCAGGCATGGGAGAAACTTCTTCAAGTTTGCCTGCACAGATGATGAATCCAGGTTTGTTACAGAGCCAAAAATACACTAGCTTCAGATGTTTCGTGCACGGGTTTCCCTACTTGCAAAGCTGAAATACCTGCACGATCATCAGCTACGAGGACATTTTTTGAATGCCCGGACTGCAATGTCTTGCACCTACAACACTACAGTACCATAGAGGAGTACGCCTCTACAGATGATGGATCTAAGACTGCAGATTACCTCATAAAGGAAGATGTATATGTATTGAGAGATGTAGAGCCATATCTTCGGAGGGGTACATGGCCATACGTTCCGTTAGACGCAGAATTATACATTCTGTTAAAGCCAAAGTGAACACCAGCATGAGTTCCTGCCGCCGTTGAAAAGAGGTAACTTCCTCGACAGCCGCCAATCATAAGCACGGAAGAATATTACAGAATAAGCAAAGTGAACAAAAGAAATTTTGAATTCTACGAGGAAATACAAGGGAGGTTCATCAACATATTGGAAGGATTAAAATTATACACCAGGGTCTTCTCAGAGAATGATGAACAAAATATTCTTGATTGCATTTTTGAGATAGAGGTCGAGCTGGCCTGCTCATGGAAAGGACCTATTCTGAGCCGAGGAAATGGATGCGAACAAAAAAAAGGGAATCACTATTCAGTGGTGTTGCTGCTAAAAGTTTACCAACAATAGACAAGGAAATCCTCCTTGGATTCTCAGACATGATCAACTACATCCACTACCTCCAATGATAAAATAAATTATTAAATGAATAGTGAGAAGGAGTATATTGCCTGCTAACTGCCTTCCTAATAGTTGCATTGAGTGTGATTGCATTCCTCCACATATAGACCTTCATGACTTCGTGAGACCTTTCTACAAGGTCTCATTCAAGAGTAAAAGCAACATCTTATTCGGGAAAGAAACTGACATCATTGGCCCCGGTGAGTTCAGAGGATCTTTGGAGATTCCTCTACCAATTTTCTCAGTACTTGTTCTCAAAGGGAATGGAGCGGACGTTGTTAAGCACTGTATTTGAGGAGTATGACAATGTACGGTGTCTGTAACCTTCTGGCAGATGGATGACAACAAAATACCGTATGGATTTCAATCAGATCCAAAACTGGAGGAGCTGCTTCCATACGAGCTATGAGAGGGTTGTATTTCTAAGCACATGCAAAGGGAACTCTGTCCTGAAGCATGGCTTAGAAGGTCTACTCGATCAGGAGCTTATCACAACAGGAATAAATAGTCAAAGGATTCTTTTCCACTTTACTACATTACAACAAATATGATATATATTAGAGATACTCAGCCTATGATATGTACCTGGCGTGAGATATTTTTGATGTACTTTGATGTAGTTAGCATATTGTACTATTTAGGGCGTTACCCTCCACTTGATCTGTAACATCTATTGGAGCCTATTAATGAAGTTCCTTTCAAAAGTTTGTCTTTTTTTTCAATTGCCCCAATTGTGCAATGGATAAAAGCCACAAACCATATGTTGGTTCAAAATTACAATGAAAAGAGAACAAAATAACAAAATTTGACAATAATAATAAAAAAAGAATAAAAAATAAAATAACCAACAAACAAACAACAAAATAAAACTATTTTGAAAAATCAACCAACTAAAATTAATTTTTTGAAAACATATTTTGAAAATTAAACATGATATAACAACAAGAAAAGAAGATAAATTTGTTGAGTTGATTCTCTCGATTTTGAGGTCTCTTAATATTTGCTTGTGCAACACAACTATCTTTGTCTGCACTAATTTCCTTAACGTCCCCACAGAGTTTCACGCTCTGTACAAAACCTCACAAAGTTTCACAAATCTTCTTCAACAATGTCAACCTTTCACACGACACATATCTTTGGATTCAACATCACCAATTCTTATTTTCGAATCATTCCTTAACTTTTGATTCACTCCTTCTGAAGTTGGTCCTTACCTTCCGACACTCTCTTTTGAGATTGAACATTAACATTTAATTCTCATTTTTTGAATCAGTCCTTAACATTTGATTCACTCCTTTTCGAGGTCGGTCCTTACCTTCCGACACTCTCCTTTGAGATTAATCATTAACTTTCAATTCTCATTTTTGAATCAGTCCCCAACTTCTGATTCACTCCTTTTTAAGGTCGGTCCTTACCTTCCAACACTCTCTTTTTTTATTATCATTTTTGAATCAGTCCTTAACTTTTGATTCACCCTTTTGAGGTTGGTCCTTACCTTCCGACACTCTCTTTTGAGCTTGATCATTAAATTTCAATCCTCATTTTTGAATCAGTCCCCAACTTCTGATTCATTATTTTTTTTAGGTTGGTCCTCAACTTCTCACACTCTCTTTTGAGATTGATCATTAACTTTCAATTCTCATTTTCGAATCAGTCTTTAACTTCTGATTCACTCCTTTTTTAGGTCAGTCCTCACCTTTCGACACTCCCTTTGAGATTGATCATTAACTTTCAATTCTCATTTTTGAATCAGTCCTTAACTTCTGATTCACCATTTTGAGGTCGGTCTTTACCTTCCGATACTGTCTTTTGAGATTGATCATTAACTTTCAATCATCATTTTTGAATCAATCCTTAACTTCTAATTCACTCCTTTATGGTCTGTCCTCACCTTCTGACACTCACTTTTGAGATTGATCATTAACTTTCAATTCTCATTTTCAAATTATTCCTTAACTTCTGATTCACCCTTTTGAGGTCAGTCCTTAGCTTCTGACACTCTCCTTTGAGATTAATCAATAACTTTCAATCCTCATTTTTGATTCAGTCCACAACTTCTGATCACTCTTTTTTTAGGTCGGTCCTCGCCTTCTTACACTCTCTTTTGAGATTGATTATTAACTTTCAATTCTCATTTTTGAATCAGTCCTCAACTTTTGATTCACTACATTTTCAGGTCAGTCCTCACCTTCCGACACTCTCTTTTGAGATTGATCATTAACATTCAATTCTCATTATCAAATCAGTCCTTAACTTCTGATTTACTCCTTTTGTGGTTGGTCCTTTACTTCTAACTCTCTTTGGAGATTGATCTTGAACTTTCAATTCTAATTTTTAGAATCAGTCCCCAACTTCTGATTCACTCTTTTCGAGGTCGGTCTCTAACTTTCAACCCTCTCTTGGGATTGATCCATAAGTTTCAATTCTCATTTTAGAATCAGTCCTTAACTTCTGATTCCTCTCTTCTTTTGAGGTTGGTCCCTAACTTCCAAACTTCTTTTGAAATTAATACCTAAACTTCATATCCCATTTAGGGGTCAGCACATACATACCAATTCCCATCCTCTATGGACACATGAAATCTGATAACTCAAAACCAACTCTCCAATCCCTATCGAGAGCTCCTACCTCTTGATTTTGATCAAATATTCATCTACTAATTCCCCAGTCTAAACTAATAACACACTCAATTCTACAACTTCTTCCAGATCTATTGACTTAGGATTTTGTATTTGTTTTATTATTCTTGTCGGTCAAAGCCAATACGTGTGGTGTGCTTGCCTAGCACACCACACCTATTGGGGGTCCATTTGTTGACCTCACCTTTGGTTGAGGTCTAGTTGTTCCTCCTTAGTAGCCAATGGTCTTGCCATAGAACTTTCCTGTTTACTTTTCCTAGAAAACTAGAAAAGAAACCCTCACAATTAGAAATTCCAAACTCCTCTTTACTCAACTTGAAGCTCTACATATTGGTGCTAACCTCTAGCACTTAGTAGGTGGGGTCATTATGGGTGGCTCAAGGAGAGTTCCCATAAGATTGCTTGACCTTAGGGTTAACCTTGGGTGCTTTTTTGGAGCTAAGGCATCACTACACTCACCTCACTCACAATCACTCAATACCCTAAACCCAAAATTCCTTGACTTTGATCCCCTTGATCCTTTGAGAGACTCATGTAGATAGTCCCCTAAACCCACTGGCCCTAAGCTAGGGTTTAACTAAGACCAGTAAATAGAGGACCCAAATGGGGTTCCCATTGGTCCATAGCTTATTTATGTTGGTTAGCTCCCCAATTCATCTAAAAAATACTCAACTTGGCCTTTTGCCCTTAAACTCCCCCAAATTACCTAAATACCATTGAAAACCTAAATTTGGCCAACATTCTCAAATTTACCCAAAATACCCAAATTTGTTCAAAAGTCATTTCAAACCTTTTTAAACTACCCAAATTACGTAAAATCACCAAAAATTGCCAAATTACTAAAATACCCCTCCTTAGCTCAAAATTTAAAAAAATTCCCAAAAATTTCCAAAACCTTCCAAATATTCCCAATTTCATTTTTCTCAACTACCACATAACCCAATTTGGCCAATTTGACCATCTTTGTCCAAAACCCCCAAATTGTCCTTAAAAGGCATAATCTCCCCAAATTCACCTCAAATGTCCATCATATTGGTCTCAATTTCCCCAAATTTCAATCTTAAACTTAAATTAACCTTTCATATGACCAATATAAACCAAATCCAAGCTTAATTGGCCCATTCTTGGAGCCCAATTTTGATTTAGGTCAAAGCCCCAATTTTGGCCACACGACCTAATCTCACCCAATTAAACCCATAGCCCACTCAATTTGCCACAATTTATGTTGAAAGATCATTATAAAATTCCAAAAAATCAAACATGACCTTTAATTGGCCTTAGGCAATGCTTCAATTTTTTTTAAATTCAACTTTAGTCTAAAACCCTAAATTTTGCCCCAAATTGGCTATGCCTCCAAATTTCACCAAATTGATTGCCTTAGCCCCAAAATTCCCACTCCATTCCTTAAAGAAAAATCTTCATAACATCTCCCTTGATCATTTGAAAAATTAAATTGAGCCAAATTCCAAGCCTATCTTAACCTAAACTCAAACCTAACCCAACATGTCAAAAATAACCAAAAATCCAAAATCTTTCAAATTGAAACCCCAATTAAACTCAAAATCCTTTCAATCCTTCACCAAAAAAGTTCATTTCAATCATATGCATCAAATGCATGAATAAATTGGGGCAATTAACATGGCTAGCCTAACCCAAACCCATGTTTTGATCATTTGCACCCAATCGGACCCATGCACCAAAATTGACCTAGACATGTCAAATTGGTCAAGGCAAGGCCACCATTGCCAAATTTTGGACTATTTTGACCAAGACAAACCCCATGTAACCACCCAAATGAGATATGGAAAAAGGGATCCCCAAATCAAGGGATTTGATTTCATATTTTGCTTAAGCTGAGGTTATTTTTGCCAAAACTAAATACCAACCCATTTAATTCCTATGACATATTCCACTGGCTCACCTGACCTTCTAGCCACCTCCTCTGGTCTGGCCGACCGACCTAGTGGTTGAAAAATGTCCAAACTGAGAGCCACCCCCATGGAACCAATTTCAATTCAAACCTAGACGCCACCTCATATAAATTAAATCTTACAGCCTCTCTGACCTCCACCTAACCAAACATTTTCACCCCCCCCCCAATTGGCCATGACAGCTACCAAAAAGATCATTTTATAAAAAGCTCACCTGCACAACCACGGAGGAAGCGCTAAAAATTTCTCATATAGAGCCCTCCAAATTAGTCCTAAAGCCTCTTTGAGATCTCCATAGCGCAACCTAACCACCACATTACCCTGAATTCCCTTAGAAGAGTCCAATTTTTTAGCTCAAAACCTTGCTGGAAATAGGACAAAGCTCTCCACACCTCTACACTCCACCAAAATCAAATTAAACTCACCCAAACCTTCACCATAGAGAAAGAATGAGAATCCTCATCAAATTTCCCTCATACAGAGCCCCTAGCATAGCTCTAGACCAACACTTGAAATTGAGTTTGGTCGAATTCATACCTAGGCCTTTTACCACGGCAACAGGCTTAATCTCTAGCCTCCATGGATCTCCATGAATGTGTCAAGCACCTCTAATAAAAGCTTCCCTTTTCATAATAAAGATATTGAACTTCTCCTCCTCCTAAGCCTCTTTTAATTGTTCATTTGATTAGAGCTAATTTAATGGCTTGATTGCCGTATGGATGTGTTTGTACAGTTAGACGAGTATTTAGAAACAAACCCTACTTAATTTGATTAAGAAATGAGTGAGATTTTAAGCTTTGAAAATGGATGGTTCTTGGGAAAAGGAATTGCGGACGAAGACGGGGAGCCGTCCTATCACGCGTTTATCTCATCAACAGATGAGATCTAGTCATATAGTGTCTTCTTACACAAACCGTTGGCAAAGTCATCGCTGAGGTGGATGGAAGCACCGAATCAGAAGACGCTATATAGAGTTTTGGAGCCTCCTATGATCTATTCAGTGTCACGCATTTATGTAGATAATTATGGAATTAAATAAATCACAAAATTATCCCTAACTTCAAAAATGCATATCTTGGTGTAGAAAAATTCGAAAAATAAAAAAAACCACCCCTTGCTCAGTGAAAAGAGGAGAATAATGTGGAAATAATTTGAAATTTACTTGTTGCATATTTTATTTTTAATTAATTAAATACAATTTTGAGTCTTTTAATTCTCCATGCATGTAGACATTTCACCATGACTGGAAATGTTGGCATTTTGTTGCCTCTGTCTTAAGGAACATCCTCTGATCTTTCCAAAGTCAGAGAATATATATAGATAGAGATCCATAATTTCCAATTTTATGTCTATAATTTAATTAAATTAATCATAATAATTAGCATGTTTCTTAGAAAATTCTAAGGACATTTTGAAAGGTTTGTTATGACCAGAGAACCCCTTAGAAAATATGTCATTAAGAATGCGCTTAATTCCCACCAACCCTAAAACACAAAGAAAATAAATTCTGGGAAACAAAAACATCTAAATGACTTAATTTTTAACTCAATTGTGATCTAAAGTACAGAGAACTCCCCATAAAAATTTCAAAACATTTGGAGCTCATTTAATAACTCATATTGATTTTTCAAGTTAATTGTCACTTTTAACACTAAAATGATTTTTAATAATTAAAATATAACTCAAAAAATTATAAAAATTGGTTTTTGGAGTTCTATATGATTAGAGTAATTTTCTAAAAATAAAATGGTAATTAAAAAAAAATTCATTTTTAGCGTATTTTTAATATTTAAAAAATTAAAAAAATGATTAAAATCACAAAAATAATAAAATGCATGAAAATATTCTAAATTATTTCGTAAGCAGTTAGGAACAATTTAAATATTTTTCCTAACTTTCCAAGTGAAGATATTGAATTTTAAAGCTTAAAATAATTTTTAAAGACTAAAAATGGATTTTCACTAAAATAATTCTAATAATTTAAATAAAAATCAGAAAAATATGAAATTTGTTTCTCTATGTCCCATGACATTAGAGAGATTTAATAAAAACATAAAACTTAGTTTTCCACATTTACAATATTTTGTAATTAACAAATACTCCATAAATTAACATAGTTTTTGAAATTCCAATATAATATAGTAAATCATGAAATCACCCTACTTTGTTCTTAGATATAGGGGCATGGTTTTAAGTGTTAAGAACTCACTAATTTAACACCCCTATTTGATGTTAAAAATTTTCAAAAATGAATCATTATCACTTAAAATTCACTCTCTTTCAAAATATAACCAAGACATCCACCAAAACCTTAAGGGATTAGTAGTGACCTAAGCTAAATCAAATCTGATTAAATGAGGATTAGAAAAGAAAAATTAATTAAAAAATTAAACATCTTTAAAACACTGCAAGCCCAAATTAAAAAGTTGGCTAAGTAACTTGATGACGTTAACTTGCCCCTTTAAGGGTCTTCACCCACATAACATCCAAATTAAATGACAAATGATAATCACCCTACTCTTCAGGATAATTAAAACATCAATGTTCACTGAGCATTAAGGGTATTTACAGGATGAGTTATTAAGCAACATAATAAGTTTAAACAAGCTCGAGATATTTCACAAGGCAGTGGGAGGGAAGCATGGACCTACTTCTTTCTCCAAATCTGTTGGATACGTAGGAGAACTACTAAACCTAATATGTTTTGCTTAACAAAAAAATCGTCCTTAATCAAATCAATAGGGACACAACAAGATATGACCTAGGATTAGGTAGGTCACTAAAACCTTATTTTTTTGCTTTACATAAAATGCTCTAACATGCATTTTGAGTTGTAGGTGGTGGAACGAGAAGACTCGCGAGATATGCTTTTATAGTTTACAATATTGTCTTTCCTTAAGCTTTCCATGTTGTGCTTACTTACATACATGTATGGACAAAACATAAACTTGCATGCTAAACAACAATATCACCCTGCATGAAAACTAAAGTTGTCAGGATAGCCACAAAACCAAAACCAAAACCAAAACTAAAATCAATCAAGATAGAAATCGCCTCCACAACATTCAAAAATAAGACAATTCTAAATTTAATCACAAACATCAAACAAAATAAAAACTACAACTAAATTAAGACATCTCTATTGGATGATCGGGAATTCCTCGGAGGAGGTAACTTACAGTTGCTAACGAGGCTTCCCCCACGATGTAAAAGAAATTATGGAACTCATTAAGTTGAGTTTAGTAAATTCATTTTGAATAAGTGAATATAATAGAAAATAGTGGTGCCAGAATGAGGGAACCATGCGATGCTAACCTGTGTCTCTCTAATCAAATTTAACATCCCTCACAAAATTTGAAGAACTACAACCATAGAGCCACCTGATTTGACATCATAACTGGACACCTTAGAAAACTTAAACTCGTCACGGTAAGGAGCTTGGAGCTAGCATGGTGGGTAGCATGGCCATCTTCAACAGAAAAACATGTCTTCCCAGGCTAAACCAATTTCCTTTCCTTAAAACTAAATAACAAAGCCATAAGACGTTGAGGTTGTCTTCTTATGTAATATAAATCCTCAACTCATCCTTAAGCCTTTGGACAACCATGTTGTGGAATGGAAGCCCTAACTCGTCTTAGGATTCTGAGGTTGTCATTCGTTACGACCTAAGTCCTCACATCTTCCAGGCTATTTATGTAATCGTCTCACACGAATATAAGTCCTAAAAAATAAAAATTGCATGATGAAACACTTAAATAACTTCTCCTCAAAACAGAAGCCAAACCATAAGATAGGCTAGGAAGTTACCAAGGTTCTCATCCGGATCCATGACATCCCCTAGTTCTTCCTCCTTTGGACTCTACAATAAATGTTCCAAATTTAAATGGTTCCCATTTCACACATCTTTGTCCGATCTCATTAAAAAGTCCTAAACTTTTGAAATCATTGATGATAATATTTATTTATTTTTATCGAGAGTTTTCTTAGGTGACTTTGGTCCTTTAAGATGTGATTAACTACTAGAGTTTGCCCTTATAGAAAGCTTGTTCGAACCCCACTTAATATAAATCCTATTTATTTCTTTGTAATAAATAGTGGAACTTGTCGGCAAATAAAACGGTTTTGCAGACCGAACAGATATCATATATTTCTTAGTTTTTTTTTTATCGATCCTCATCCTCAAGTCTTGTGTTTATCCTTTAGGATAGATAAAGTGTTTGAGGTATATCGCTCTTTAATTTAAATTGTGAAAAATATGTGATAAATTTGATTTGATATATAAATTAAGCGTCCTTCCGAAGCGGGCCATGGGATTCCAATTCTGGTGACCGACAGCTACTTACGGGCAACTCCTCAACTTTTTAGTGCCGACAACTTCTGGCGACTCTGCTGGGGACAAAATTTTCTCTCTATTTAAATAAGAAAATATTATCTTCACACATTGGTATTGTGTCCATGTCCCTCTTGGTCCAAATGACTCTTCTTCCGTTGACATACTTTACCTATTATTGTCTTGGAAAAGTACAGTCAACTCTTTGGATTTCAAGACTGTCTGTTCAATCACCTTTGAATGGAGGGGTTCAAGAGGCCATTAAGGACTCTTTAAATCTTCATGTGGGGTCGGACCCCAATAGGTGTGTTGGTGGACTAGTTCCACCTATTCATTGTGTGTGAAAAATAGGTCCCGCACTGGGTTCTAGAACACTTCACATCTCCCTTTTGAGTTTGATTTGTTGTTTTGCAAATTAAATCAAATTATGTTATGTTCTGTGGGCTTCAAAAATAATTAAATTTATCTACTTTTAAATTAACTTTTACTAAAATTAAATCAAATTATTTTAAGACTTATTGGGTCTACAGATCAACCTCTGTTAATTTCAGTGTTTGCACTAAGATTACAAGGTTTTGGCCATATAGCTAACCTCAGAGATTTTTGTTTTAAAGCTGCTGTGATGGCCCACCCAACGCTGATTCTTTCTTGCAACTTGCTTACGAGCCATGAAGCCCGCAATGTTGCTCCTACCATTAAGTTTGGAGCCGGATTTGAAGACCTCAAGGTTATCCTTGAGAAGGCTACGTTTGTCATATTGAAAGTCACCGCTCTAGAAATTTAGGAGTCGTTTGTTAAATTTAGCCTAAACTGTTTTTAGGACTTCCCATCTTATAAGAAGGCTAAGACTACTGTTGCCACTACGACAACTACCAAGCTTGTTGTTCCCGCTGCTGCTAAGGGGAAAGAAGTAATGATCATTGAAGATCCGACTGAGGGACTAGCTGTCCCGCCATCAGTATTCGAAATAGGGTCGAGTTCAAGAATTGCACCACTAACCCAAACTCAAAGGAGAAACCGTAGCAGGAGAGTTTGGAGGGCTACTAAAGCCCAGACTCCTAAGGAAATACCTATCGAGGAAAAGCCTCACCAAGAGGAGTTAGAATTGTCGGAAGAATATCCACTTCTGCGATTTAGTAGATTCCATCCTTTAATGGATACCGATGGATACAGGAGTATTCAAAAAAATGCTGTTGCATTACCGTTACTTCATGAACATGGTGAGGAGAAAATGAAGTCTACTCCGACCACCCGAGTTAGTTCAGTTTTTCAGAAACTAGTCGCCAAAGAGGGATGCTCAGTTAATGAATTACTTAAATGAGTGGGACATACAATTTTCCCTCGTATGAAGAAAGAAATTTTAAGGGACGTCAAATCTACCAGACGATCTCAGAAAGCAACTAAAAATCTGTCTGCTCATATTCTTGTCTGGTTCTGTATGGGAAGCAGAGTTGATACCGCTATTGTCACCCCAAATTCCACCACTACCGGGACCACAAGCCATCGACTAGTTAAGTCAAGACTGGGTCCAAGAATTCTATCGAGCACACAACACCAAGACATTCCTAAAATTTCAAAGGAAAAGATGAAAAAATACCCAGTATCGTAGTTGGTCTGCACCACAAGGAGCATACTTCTCCTCGACATCCCGATGTTTCTGCTAGGACACCCCGTCCTGAGACATCACTGTCATAGAAGAAGGTGTGGATACCCAAGGTCACTGTAATAATACGGTCCAGTAAGCCTACAAGGAAAGAGCATGGAATGAAGCCAGGGTTTGAAGTATCTAACATCATCCCAACAATTGCTAGTGAAATGGAAGAGCTAGAGGAGGAGGTCCAGCAGGGTCCCCCAGATCTTAGAACAATCAAAGAATCAATGATTGAAGAAAAGGTTGAAAAGCTCAGAGTCGAGATTTTAAAGTTGGCTTGAGAGCACGGAGTCTCCATAGATGATGATGATGAAGATTTTGACTATAATGACTACCTTGAAGAAGATTTTATGGATGACCATGTCATCAAAACTAGGGTCGCTGCATCTGCGCATGAGGCTCAACCTCTCATCAAAGATAACACCGTAGATGAGTTACATATGGCTATTCTTCTAAGGGATGAGCAAGTCAACCACCTAAAAAAAATGATAAAAGAGATAGCTGCCGCCATGACCGCGATGACCACCATTCAAGGGCAATCACAAGCACCGCAAATAGCCTCTCTAGAGATCAACCACTTAGAAATCATACATATCATGGATGAAAGAAGAAAAGTTGCCTCAACAAACAAAGATGAGCAACAAAAGAAGGATTCTTCATTGAGTGGCATATCAAACAAAGAATTTAAACAAATGATCAAGCAAGTTCGGGAGGTCTTAACCCAATATAAGGGTGGTGTGTTGATTCTAAAGGGTAGCCCTATCAGGAGGAATTCGATGTTGTAACCTTCCCCAAGGTTTTTGTGACCCCAAACTTTAAGATATTTGATGGGACTGGAAATCCCAGACAACATACAACACATTTTCAAGCCAGTTGTGGCAACACAAGAAATAGTGAAGCTCTACTCTTCCAACAGTTTGTCAACAGCATGTCAAGGATTGCTTTCGATTGGTATGTCAATTTGCCCAACCGATCAGTTAAAACATTTACCGTGTTGGACAATGATTTGTCAAGAGATTTGCCGGAGAGCAACACCATGTCCTGTAGGAGAACTCATGATGGAAAATCAAAAGCCAAACGAGACTTTGGTGGACTATATTTTGAGGTGGAGAAACTTTAGCATGAAGTGTGAGCCTCAGCTACAGAAATATCATGCAATTGAGATCTTACTCAAAAGAATCCATGGGCCAGTAGCTTTCATGCTCAAGGGACTAACCATCAAATCCTTTGAGAAGCTACTCAGTAAAGCCAACAGTCTTTAAGAGGAAATCAAACATAAGGATTCACACAAGAAGTCCAAGGCAATCAGAGTGTTTGAAAAGAAGTCAGGAATAGTAGCGACTCTCAACAAGGGAATACAACCAATGAAAATATATGCAGAAAATCCTCGTCAATCTTCATCACAACAAGCTCAGAAAGAGAATAGCCAGTCTAACCAGCGACCGCCTCAAGGAGGATCATCTTGAATAGAGAATAGGTGAATATCTCTAGCAGAGCGACAGAAAATGATGTATTCTTTCAAAGATGAAGTCGTGTCTAAAATATTCAGAAGTCTGATGAGAAAGCCTGAGTTCAGACTACCAGATCCAAAGAATCCCAAAGAAGTTGACAAGAAAGATGAACTAAATTATTATCCATACCACAGATTGCTAGGGCACACTATAGAAGAATGTTTCATCTTTAAGGATTGGCTTGAAAAAAATATCAAAGAAGGAAATATAACGATCCTGAATGATTATTTAAGGGAATGTGAAAAAGGTTCCATAAATATGATTTCGACCAAGCCAATTTATCCAATTGATCCATATATTGGAGAAGATAGATGGAGTACGACTTGGGACGAGCTCAAGAGGGTCCTAAACCAAATACAAGATTCATCAAAACAATCTTTTGCATAGATCAGAAAAGGTGAATGGAATAAAGTTTGGAGCAAATCATCCAAGAAAATATTGAATCAAATCCAGAATGCATCAATGCAAGCTTCTGATCAGACTCTTCAACCTACCAAACCCGAGATGAAGATTTCGCCACAAGAGTCGTCATCATCAAAGACAAAGAAAAAGAAGAATACCACCATAAATATTGATACTACCGGGGGGGTGGTAGGATAGGGGATACCTCTACTGAATTGGTTTTCTCGGGTTCGGGGAAGAAAATCCTCAAACCCCTAACTTTGTATGGTTATCATTTTTCCCCTCCGGGGTTCTATGAACTTATTAATCATGATTTAAGCTACGTTTTAACTATTTCTAGTGATGACATAATGAATAATGACCAATCTAGCCTCAAACTTGATTCCTACAATGATCCTCACATCGTACTTGAGTCCGACGAACTCAGTAACAAGACTGAAGAAGACATCAATGATACCAGCTACGACAGCATTGGGAGTGAGGAACCAATCCTCAAGCACCATGGTGCATTGTTTTCCATCAACCTAGATCTTTCTGACAAAGAAGAAACACCGAAAGATTCATCAATGATATCTCAAGAAGAAGAAATTACAAAAGTAAATTTAAAGAGCGGGAGAGTATTGCCCCTACGAAAAGCTCCGCAGATAAAGAAAAATAAATTGTAAGTGGAGAAGAACTACCTCTACCCCCACTAGTGGAAGAACCACACAACCAAGTGAAAATTGGAGGACCACATAAAGTGGATTACAGTGCTAGCTCATCTTAGGAAGCTGTCGGCCCAATTAAGCATCTATGACACTCTGATTTTGTCAAAGGAGATGATTGAAGCCTTAGTTACAGCCTTGCATGACCTAAAGATTTGTTTAACTCAGTTGGCCAGCACATCCTTGGATGAGGTTTGTTCGTTGAAAGAACAAACTAGGGTAACCTTCACAGATGAAGATTTGCTGTTTGGTACCGCCGACCACAACCGACCACTCTACATCTCTGTTAACATCGGCAGATTTGTGTTGTTAAGAGTTTTAGTAGATATTGGAGCATCACTCAACTTGATGAGCCTACGGACATTGGCCTATTTGGAAATTGAAGCTTAAGAGCTTACAATTGAAAAAATGATGCTAAGAGGATTCAACCAAAAGAGAGAAAGAGCCCTTGGATCTATTACATTGTTTATGAAGGTTGCAGAACTAGCAACAACTTCTAAGTTTCATATCATCAATGTCGAGACCGCTTTCAACAATCTACTGGGTCAACCATGGATTCATGAACACAACATGGTTCCGTCGTCTCAACATCAATGCATCAAGTACTACAAAAAAGGACTAGAATATTGCAACAAGGGAGATTTTCAACCATTTTCAGTTCATGAAGTTGGCATTCATGAAGTTGATGCCTACTACGCGCCTTCGAAGAAAACTCTCTTCTCTCATAAAATCGTGACAAACAAAGTAAAGATTCAGAAGAAGTACAATGGCAGGGCCATTCAACTCCACTTCAGCGATCTTCCACCACTCTTTTGCAACAAATTGGTGGAGGTTCTTTTATTTCGCGCACCCGAGGTTGTGGCCGGGGACGTGGATGGGGAAGAAACAACTTAATCGTTGAACGGACTAGGCCAACCATCAACATTGGTGATGAAGATAGTTCCGAAGATGAAATAAAGATGACAAAATAGAAGACACCTCAATACGAGATATCCTTAGAAGATGCCAAGAAAAGCGAATATGAGACAATGTATGATCAGTTAAATCACTATGTGAATGCTATGACCCTTGCTCCGAACGTCCCTCAAAAGGTCGAGAGTTTAGAGGTCAAGGAAGTCTGTAGTGCTAGTTCAAAGCTGATCAAATTTTACCATTCTTCTATTTCTACCAATCTTGAAAATCATGCAAATTTGGATGCTGATCTTAATGAACTAATTGAATTACCTATTGGTTACTTTTCGCCTTATGTACAAAAGTTAATTCAACAGGGAAATTTATCAAAACAAATGCCAAAAGATAAATTTCAGCTTCTTGAAAATCTATGGAGTGTTAAAAGTCAAACTCCCAACTCGAAAAAGGGTCTTGGAATTGGTACAATTGGATCAATCGATGATTTAGAATTTTGTATGGTTGTTGCTAGTGAATTAGAAGAGGATTGCCTTGATATGGAGGATGACTCTACTGATCAGCTAATAGAAAATGCTCTGCCATAATTTGAAGAAGAAATCAAGTCAACTGTTGATGAGTTAAAGGAAATTAACCTTGAGGCTGAAGAACAACCCCGACCTACATTTATAAGTTCTCTACTCAATGATGAAGAATCTATATAATTGATCAAATTGTTAACAAAAATCAAAGATTGCTTTGCATGGAGCTATGATGAAATGTCAGGACTATTAGCAGAGGTTGCAGTTCATAAACTAGGGGTGGACGAGAATATAACCCAAGTAAAATAAGCTCCAAGAAGAATGCACCTCGAAATAGAGAAACAAGTCATCATCAAGGTAAAGAAATTAATAGACGCTAATTTTGTAAAAGAAGAGCAATACCCTACGTGATTGGCTAACATTGTTCCAGTCAAGAAGAAAAATGGACAAATCTGTGTTTATGTCGAGTTCAGAGATTTGAACAAGGCATGTCAAAAAGATGAGTTTCCACTACCAATATTGGAAATGATGGTGGATATCATTTCAACACACGAAATTTTCTCCTTCATGGACGGATCGTCGGGATACAACCAAATCAAGATGTCTCCCGAGGATGCAGCACTTACAGCCTTTAGAACGCCGATCAGAATTTTTTGCTACACAATGATGACATTTGGTTTATAGAACGCTGGAGCAACATACCAATGAGATATGACAAAGTCTTTTGGCGACCTCATTCACAAGTAAGTGGAATGCTACAAGGATGATTTGATCATTAAGAGTAAATAAATAATAGACCATTTGTACGATTTGAGGATTGTGTTTGAACGGTTACAACGATATAACCTTAAAATGAATCCCTTAAAGTGCACTTTTGATGTTACCTCTGGGAAGTTTCTAGAATTCGTCGTTCGTCATTGGAGAATCGAGATTGACCCAAATAAGATTAAAGCTATCTTAGAAATGCCTCCTTCTAAAATCTTGAAACAACTACATTCCTTCTAGAGGAATTTGGCATATCTGAGATGCTTTATTTCTAATCTCTCAGTACGCATCATCCCTTCTCGACATTAATTAAAAAAGACGCCAAATTTGTTTGGGAAGAGAAATGCCAGCGGGCCTTTGAGGATGTTAAACAATATTTAATAACACCTCTTATTTTGGCAGGCCCTATCTTATGGAAACCTTTGGTACTTTATATCATGGCCTTAGACGACTCCCTTACATCCCTCTTAGCCCAACTCAATGGTAAGGGTAAGGAAAAAACACTCTACTACTTGAGTTGTCTTCAAATACTGACGAAAGTAAGGTATCAACCTATTGAGAAGCATTGTCTGGCATTTATATTCACTACCCAAAAGCTTAGACATTACATGCCCTCTCATAGAATTACCCTAATTTCAAAAGTTAACCCATTGCAATACTTGATGACCCGACCAATAGATGGTCAATTATCTTATTGCAATTTGATATAACTTTTGTTTCCCTCAGTGCTATCAAAGAGCAGATTCTAGCAGACTTTCTAGTTGCACACCTATTACCAGCTGGGTCTCCTCTTAACGATGAGTTACCGGATGAGAAAATACTACAAATGAAATTCTCCAGTGCGCAATGTTCGAAGATGTACTTCGACGGAGCTTCGTCAGCCAGAAAAGATAAAGGATCAGGCTTGGTCATACCAGGCAAAACAGGGATTGCTTTGATCTTTATCACACCAAACAAAGGTATGTTAAGGTTCTGATACCACCTAACAGAGCCATGTACCAACAACGAAGCATAATATGAAGCTCTAATCAACGGATTAGAGTTGGCAATCTCAATGGATATAACAAACATTTCCATCTATGGCAACTCAGTCATCCAGCAAGTCGTCGGACAATAAACAATTTTGAAACCACGGTTAGCAGAGTACCATCGGTACGCGATGAAGCTACTTAAGCAGATCCACAATGTGACTTTCTATCAGATTCCTATGGGAGATAATGCTCATACTGATGCTCTAGCAAAACTATCAAGAGAATTGGCATGTCCCTCGGAGGATTCCATTGATGTCACACTACAAGGAAGACAAGTTCTGTCTTAGATCGACCTCGAAACTCTACACAAGATAAAAAAAAAAGAAATGATAAATTTGGTTACGGATATCAACAAAGATTGGCGCAAGCCATTAATAGAATATTTTCATACTAGAAAGCTACCAGAGGACAAGTCTAAGGCACATCACATTGCAAAACGTGCTATATCATATGCCTTAGTTTTTTATGTCCTCTACAGGAGATCATTTGACCAGATGTGGCTACGATGTTTAAGCAAAGCCGAAGCACAAAATATTGTCAAAGAAGTACATGCCAGATTGTGTGGCACTCATCAATCAGGGCTGAAGATCAAAATGAAGATCAAAAGGCTCGAATATTATTGGCCAAAAATGTTCCCGACTGCATGGATACAACCAGAAGATGTCACCAGTGTTCAGTGTACGGGGTGGTCTTGCACCAAACTTCGAATGTGCTACACCCAACCGTTGCCTCATGTCCATTCAAGTGTTGGGGGTATAGACATAATAGGCCTGATAGACTCCATATTCCAAAGGACGCAGGTTTATACTTGCCGCTACGGATTATTTCTCCAAATGGACAGAGACAGTACCGTTACGAGAGGTTACGGCACAGCATGTCCTTCAATTCTTTAAAAGCCAAGTCGTCTACCATTTCAGAGTACCATAAAGAATAATTTTAGATAATGGGATAGCTTTTAAAAGCACCAAAATCAACAGTTTTGTCGAACGATACGGGATAGATTGAAGATACTCTACAATTTATTATCCCAAAGCTAATGGATTGGCTGAAGCCTTCAACAAGACACTGATACAAATTTTAAAGAAGACACTCAACGAAAATAGAAGGGATTTGCACAATAAATTGCTAGAAGCTTTGAGCACATACCGAACGACATTCAAGGCTCCCACTCAATGTACACCCTACATGCTCGTGTATGGGTCCGAGGTCGTGCTACCATTAGAAATTCAGACACCGTCTCTTAGAGTCTCTTTCGCCAACCAACTAAAAAAAGAAGAAAGTGCCTAAATCAGACTTGAAGAACTAGAGAGCCTTACAAAAATGACTTGAAGCACAACAACATTTGGAACATTACCAGGCAAAGATGGTACAAGCTCATGACAATTTAGACCACCCAAGGACATTCAAAGTCAGTGACCTCATCCTCATGCTCAAAACACTTATTGTTGTACGCCGCAAAATAGATGAAAAATTTGAGCCAACTTGGGAGGGACCATTTGTCGTTTAAAAGGTCTACGAAGAAGGAGCCTACCAATTAGTAGACTTCCGAGGTGAAATACCCATGCGATCAATCAACAGATGATACCTGAAAATATACTACGCAACTTGACATTGCTTGCCGACACTTGATTTGAAACTTTGAAATTTTGATTGTTCTGGGGTTATCTATTTGGTAAAATGTCTGGGACCGGGTCCAAAATTTTTGTAACAAAATTAACCATAATATAATGAAAATTTTGAAAAGAATTACACTTAGAATTCTCTCCTTTCTACCTTTGAACTTAATATTCTACTAAATTAAACAAAATTCACACAGAAATAAACGATCACTTCACCAAAATAAACTAAAATTCCTTTAATTAATAATTTTTTTTTCTTGTTCGCACAAAGTTTCAGCCCACTGGCATTTTTCCTATCGTCAGCAGAGAAATGTCAGGCCACAGGCCAATCTTCGCCTTTAAAGATGGTTGGAATCTCACACCAAATAAAGAAATGGTACCTCAGAATAGCACTATAGATTTTGACATGGAGTTTAACCAAGTCAGCATGGATTACGAGGTGCCTTTAATGAATATTGTCAGTCGACGGGAAAAGGTAGGGCTACCCTCATTGCTAACGTTGACCACCAAAGATAGTGTGTCACTGAAAGGAAAGAACGTGATGGTACAACAAGACCTAATGGACTGGCCCAGCCATCTACCATCCATGATACCTATGCCAACTGGGGGTCTGGTCGCTGCTGATACTGAAAGATTGTTAGACACTCCGCTACGAAGAACACAGTGCAGAAATGCTAGCCGCTGGAAGCAGAGGGATTTCTTATGAGAAGAAAGAAGACGCCAAAAAGAGGCATAAAAATTACTCACCTCTATTCCCGAGGGAAACATTTATGATCCAGGCATGAGAGAAACTTCTTCAAGCTTTCCTGCTATAGATAATGAATCCAGGTTTGTTACAGAGCTAGAAATACCACTAGATTTAGATGTTCTATGCAAGGGTTTCCCTACTTGAAACGCTAAAATACTTGCACGAATGTCGGCTATGGAGGCATTCGTAGAATGCCCGGACTGCAACGTGTTGCACCTACAACACTACAGTACCTTAGAGGAGTACGCCTCTACAGATGATAGATCTCAGACTGTGGATTACCTAATAGAGGTAGAGCCATATGTCCAAATGGATGAAATGCTATATGTTCCAAGGGGTACAGGGCCATACGTCCCGTCAGACGCAGAATTATACATTCCGTTAGAGCCAGAGTCAGCACTAGCTTAGGATCCCGCCGCCGTTGAAACAAGGGAACTTCCTCGACAGCCACCGATCATAAGCACGACAGAATATGACAGAATAAGCAAAGTGAACAAAAAGAATTTTGAATTCTATGAAGAACTATAAGGGAGGTTCATCAACATACTGGAAGGATTGAAATTATACACCAGGGTCCTCTTAGAGAATGATAAATAAAATATCCTTGACTGCATTTTTGACCTAAGGGATAGAGGTCGAGCAGGCCTGCTCATGGGAAGGACTTATTCAGATTTGAGGAAATGGATGCCAGGAAAAGGGAGAATCACTATCCACTGTACATTCTGCAACAACTTTACCAATGATAGACAAGGAAATCCTCTTAGGATTCTCAGACATGATCAGATGGATCCACTACCTCTAATGAAAAAATGGATGATTAAAAGAAAGGTCAGATTGAGTATACTGCCAGCTAACTAAATTCCTAACAGTTGCATTATCAACATCTACAACGAGGGTGATTGCATTCCTCCACATATAGACCACCATGACTTTGTGAGACCTTTCTGCACGGTCTCATTCATGAGTAAATACAACATCTTATTTAGTAAAGTAATTGACATCATTGGACCTGCTGAGTTTAGAGGATCTATGGAGATTCCCCTACCAGTTGGCTCAGAACTTGTTCTCAAAGGGAAGGGAGCAAACGTCGCCAAGCACTGTATTCTAGAAGTATGACGTCATAGGGTGTCTGTGACCTTCCAATGGATGCATGACAGCAAAATACCGTAAGAATTTTAGCTAGATCCAGAACTAGAGGAGCTACTACCATAAGAGCTATAAGAGCGTTGTACCTTGAAGTACATGCAATGGGAATTCTGTCGTACAACATGGCTTAGAATATTTGCTCAATTAGGAGCTTGTCACAATAAGAATAGATAGTCAAAGGATTCTTTTCCACTTTACTACAATAAAAAAAATATGATATATATTAGAGATACTAATCCTATGATATGTACTTTGCGTGAGATACTTTTGATGTACTTTCATGCAGTTAGCATGTTGTACTTTTTAAGGCGTTAGCCTACACTTGATTTGTAAGATCTTTGGAGCAGATTAATGAAGTTCCTTTCAGAAGTTTGTCTGTTTGTTCAATTGCCCTAATTGTACAATGGATAAAAGATACGAACCATATGTTCATTCAAAATTACAATGAATAGAGAATAAAACAACAAAATTTGACAATAATAATAACAAAAGAATAAAAGATAAAATAGCCAACAAAAAATAACAAAATAGATCTCTTTTGAAAAATCAACCAACTAAAATTAAATTTTTAAAAACATATTTTGAAAATAAAACATGATAAAAACAACAAGAAAAGAAGATAAATATATTGAGTTGATTTTCTCAATTTCGAGGTCTCTTAATCTTTGCTCGCGCAACATAACTATCTTGGCTGCACTAATTTCCGCGACATCCCCACGGAGTTTCACGTTCTACACAAAACCTCACAAAGTTTCACAAATCTTCCTAAAAAATTTCAACCTTTTCACATGACACATATCTTTGGATTCAACATCACCAATTCTCATTTTTGAATCAGTCCTTAACTTCTGATTCATTCCTTTTGAAGTCGGTCCTTACTTTCCGACACTCTCTTGAGAGATTGATCATTAATTTTCAATTCTCATATTTTGAATCAGTCCTTAACTTATCTTTCACTCCTTTGAGTTCGGTTCTTACCTTCTGACACTCTCTTTTCAGATTGATCATTAACTTTCAATTCTCAATTTTAAATCAGTCCTTAACTTCTGATTCACTCCTTTTAGGAGGTGGTCCTCACTTTCCAACTCTCCTCCTGAGTTTGATCATTAACTTTCAATTCTAATTTTTGAATCAGTCCTTAACTTCTAATTTAATCCGTTGAGGTCAGTCCTTACCTTCTGACACACTCTTTTGAGATTGATCATTAACTTGTAATTCTCATTTTTGAATCGGTCATTAACTTCTAATTCACTCCTTTTTGAGGTCGGTCCTCACTTTCCGACTCTCTTTTTAAGATTGATCATTAACTTTCAATTTTCATTTTTGGTTCAGTCCTTAACTTCTGATTCACTCCTTTGAGGTCGATCCTTACCTTTTGACTCTCTCTTTTGAGATTGATCATTAACTTTCAATTCTCATTTTTAAATTAGTCCTTAACTTCTGATTCTCTCCTTTTCGAGGTCGGTCCTTACCTTCCAACACTCTCCATTTAGATTGACCATTAACTTTCAATTCTCATTTTTGAATCAGTCCCCAACTTCTAATTCACACCTTTTTTAGGTCGGACCTCACCTTTCGACACTCTCTTTTGTGATTGATCATAACTTTCACTTCTCATTTTTGAATCAATCCTTAACTTCTCATTCACCCTTTTGAGGCCGGTCCTTACCTTCCGATACACTTTTTTGAGATTGATAATTAACTTTCAATCCTCATTTTTGAATCAGTCCTCAACTTCTGATTCACTCCTTTTTGAGGTCGGACCTCACCTTTTGACACTCTTCTTTCAGAGTGATCATTAGCTTTCAATTCTCATTTTCGAATCAGTCCTTTACTTCTAATTCACCCTTTTGAGGCCGGTTCTGCCCTTCCGACACTCTCTTTTGAGATTGATCATTTCCTTTCAATTCTCATTTTCAAATCGGTCCTTAACTTCTGATTCACTTTTTTGAGGTTGGTCCTTACCTTCTGACACTCTCTTTTGAGATTGATCATCAACTTTCAATCCTCATTTTTGAATCGGTCCTCAACTTATGATTCACTCCTTTTTGAGGTCGGTCCTCACCTTTCGATGCTCTTTTTTGAGATTGGTCATTATCTTTCAATCCTCCTTTTTGAATCCGTCCTCAACTTATGATTAACTCCTTTTCGAGGTCGGTCCTCTTTGAGGTAAAGTAAATAAATGCGGGTAAGGAATGTACTGTAAAGTAAATGAATAAAATTGCATTGCATAAAATATGAATGTGTACCTGGGCCTTCTCTACCACTACCACTACATATTTAGCATCATAAAGCAAAATATATCTACACAAAATTCAAATAAATTACAGGAAAGTAGGCAGGAGCATCGAATACTAAAAAGGTCATAAATATATGTCATACGAGAACACTATCGACCATCATATTTTATTTATATTTATGAATTAATTTAAATTTAATTTAATAAACATATATTTTTTTATTTTTAGAAAAATGGTATTTTAATTTGAAAAGTAATGTTTTAATTTTGGAAATATTATATTGAACCAATCACAAATAAACAATAGTTTAAACGAACGAGCATAACACCACAAGTGACATACCTCTCCCGAGGAATATACATTTCACCTCTCCGTGAGGCTCAATTAAATAAACTACAGAAATTATAACATTCGTTTGGTCTACAAATCTTTTCTTATATAATCTGAAAAGTTACCTTATCTAATATGGATGATAAGATAGGGTTTATTTTACCTGGGCTCTTAAAGCTCCCTATAGAAGCAAGCCTCTATAGTTAATTACATCTCAAATGACCGAAGTCATTTAAGAAAACTCTCAATTTAGATCAGAAAATATTTTCTTCAAAAATTTTAAGGGATAGGACTTTTTCAAAGATCGGACCAAGAAGTGTCCAATAAGATAATTTAAAATATAGAACATGGTTATGGAATCCAAAAGGAGAAAGCTAGGGGTTGTCCCAAATCCTGAGGAGTACCTCAGTGACTTCCAAAGATATCGCATGGTTTGGCTTCAATTTTGAAAAAATATTATCAAATGTTTCATCTTGTCAATTATTATTAATTATGGCTTATATTTTTATGACATAATTATAGAAATAACCTAGAAGATATGAGGGTTAATGTCGTAACGACCGACAACCTAAGAGCCTAAGATGAGTTAGGGCTTAAATTTCACAACATGATTTACAAAGGACTAAATATGAGGTTAGGATTTATATTTCACCTGGAAAACAACTTCAAAATCTTATGTCTTGTTATTTAATTATAAGGAAAGATTTGATGATCCATATCCATTTGCAGTTATAGAATGCTGCCCTCAAAGTTAGCTCCAAGCTACTCGGTGGAATAGCAGTCCTTACAGTCTAAGGTTCAAAAGGTTTAAATGACAAGTTCAGTTAAATCATTTTGTGGGGGGGTGGGAGTGTTAAACTTGATTTGAGTAACACCTGTTAGGATCCCACGGTTCTATCATTTTGGTACCACTATTTTTTTTTAAATTTACTTAGCTTAAATGAGTTGTTAAGCTCATTTAAACTAAAAAGATCTCATTAGCAATCATGGGTTACCTCATATGAGGGGCTCTCGTAAATTCAAAAGAATGTGTTACGAAAATGTTGGTCTTATTGTTTTTAATTTTTCTTAAAAAAATTGTTTAATTTTGAAAAATTGCTTTACAAAAATTTAAATGCATACTTGTCATCTTCTTGCACTCCCACTGAAATGTTAGAAATTACAACACATATATAATTTTGTGGAAAATTTAAATAAAATTACAGGAAATGTAAAGCAAGAAAACCAGTATAAGGCATATTTACCGAGTCCTAGGTCATAACTTGGTAGCTCTCTAAAAGTTTTAATTGATGATTTTCTTGAACAAAAAATAGTAAGTTCAATTGTCCTTCGAAGTATCTAACCGATTCTAAAATGTTACAGGAATAACCTTGAACAACTTTAAAAATCATTCGAATACTTTCGAGTTGATTTGAACTTATTTTTTTGTTCAATTAATCATCCAAATTTAGATTTAGTTTAAATAAATTAATACATCCTATTCTTAGAGAACCTTGATACTTTAAGTGTCTCAAATGTAGGGTAATCAAACATTCACTTAATGTTTTATTTAAAAGTCATGTGAATGGGTACTTTTATGGAAAACTCATGTCATTGAATACCTTGTACAAGCCACTAAGTTGGGCTTGTAGTGTTTTCAAAATGTTTAAGATCAATTATATTATCCCTTCTAAACCTCATTAAACAATCTTGGATTAAGCCTAGTTCACTACTAAGCGCTTAACAATTCCATTGGCAAAATTTCAATTATAAAAAAATTGTTAATTTAAGTGAGACCTATTCTCATTAAAGTATCATACAATCAATTAATCACCAATTAGGGGCTTCAAATAAGTGAATTATTATATTCAATTCAAACCCACTACCTTAATATCATCTAGTTAAATTGACTTCCATGTCATAATAATTTATAATTATAATTTTACCCTTACCATGAAAAAGTGGCAAATCGGTTTCTTAAACCCATTATGTTTCAAACATCCAAAAGAGCTTATTATGATCAAAATTACCCATTTACCCATTGGATAACCTCAATTTTAATTAGGGCATCAAAATCCAAAATTATTACTTTGCCCCTAGGGCTCCCCACTCCATAACATATCAAATATAATTCAAATGACTTTAAAATTTTTATGATAATCCACTCATGGGTTGATTAAAATATCAAAGGAGAAAATGTGATTTTTTTATTTTTTATTTAATATATATAATTATTTTAACTCAAAAAATTGATTTTTCAATGTTAATTTTTTTAACTAATCAATGTAAAGTCTTTTTTATTCATATGAAAATCATTGGAATTCACCTAAGTCAGAGGACCATATGGACAAATTTTCATGATTTTTTTTTAAATTATATTTTAATTAATTGAATATTTATTGATTATAGTGATTGATTAAAAAGAAAATATAANGTTCACCTAAGTCAGTGGACCATATGGACAAATTTTCATGATTTTTTTTTTTAAATTATATTTTAATTAATTGAATATTTATTGATTATAGTGATTGATTAAAAAGAAAATATAATTCAATTTCAAAATTTACTTTTTATATTCTTATTAAATTTCTCAAAGTTCACGGAACAAAAACAAAAAATTTTTTCAATTTTTTGCAATTTATCTTTAATTTTTCATAATTATTTAAGTAAAAATCAAAGAAAATAAATTTTTGACATTTAAAAATACATAACTAAATTAGAAAAATAAAGAAAAATATTTTAAAGGATCCTAAGTAATCAGGAAATAATTAGGAGCAATTTTAGGCATTTTTAAATTTTTAAAATTCTTAATTTTTTTAGTTATTTTAAATTCAAATTATAGCTCAAAAATGAACTATATATTTTAAAGTAATTTAATTTTTTTTCCTAAATGTAGTTGATCATAAAGAACTAAGAAAATCACTTTTCATAACTTTTTGAATTACAGTTAAGTTATTATAATATTTTAATGCAAAAATACCATTTTACTTTGAAAATAGATTTTGGTTATCAAATTAATTGAAATGGTTGTCTAATTTATAGAGTGGATTAAAATAATTATTATTCACGGTGTGGAATAATTTTTGTTAATTTTTTAATATTATTTTATTTATTTTATATTTAGTGAGTTTTTAGGATTTAATTAACCATAGTAATATTCATAAACATTCAAACTTAATTTATATTTTTCCTAGAGTCCTTTGAGCATAGAAAACCTATCAGAAGAAGTCCTCTATTTTTTTGACTTACATTTTAATCTACATAATTATTTCAAGAAAAAAATAGAAAGCTAGGTTAAAAATCATGGTTTTAAAGCTAGAGATGTTCTCTGACTATGGACAAATTAGAGAACATGATAAATCAACCACTAAAGTTTCAAGCCATGGTGATCATTATTTACATTAATAGAATTAAAATTGCCCAACGGGATTTAAATAATTAAAAACTAGAGGCTCATCAAAAAACTTTTAATTTATTCAACATTATTCTTTTTTGTTTACTGAGCAAGAGGGTATTTTTTTTTATTTTTTTGATTTTTATACACCAAGTTATGAATTTTCTTAGTTCTAGAAATAAAATAAATTCTAAAAATCCAATTTTTCTACTTAACACTGTCAACGCCAACTCATCCTACAGTGGCTCCGAAAGACCACGTGGCGCCATTTGATTCTCCACCATCATCCTCGTCAGATTCCATGCAAGCTGCACTTTATGAACAAGGGCTCATCCGATGTTATCTAGGTCATCCAAATGAAACATGCATAAACAAGAGACATCTATTCATCGTCCCCAATCATCCTAACCTAAGAACTGTCCACACTAAAATGCTTTAATATCTCTTGATACTCAACAAAATCACTCACGCTTTGTTCCTACAACTTTATCTAATCAATACGAACATATATATACGATTACATGTTTATGAAATATGAGTTCTCTACATAATTGATGAAATTGCAAGCATTTTAAGGGTTTTTAAAATATACCTTTGCATAAGCGGAGAGGCCGCGATTAAGTGCTTGTGGAAGCTTTAGTAGAATCCAACAAACCTCCTTGAAGTGTTAGTTTGCTCTAGGATAAGCTCTAGGTATGATTCCAATCAAAGAGTGGTGCAACCTTAGTCTAGAGGTGGGTTAGTCGGCTCAATAGGTGGGTTTTTTTGCTGGACAACTTTTTTATTTTGTTGGAGGAAGCTTTTAGGACAAGAAATTTGAAGGTTTATGGAGTTTGGTTGAAGTTGAGAAAAATTCTTCCTTTATGAACTCAAAATTAATCTCTGGCATGGGATTTCAGTGGGGGGAAAATGGTTGAATTGACCTTAGGAAGGCTTAAAGAGGCTCTGTTGGCAATATATAGTACTCTCCCAAAACAAGTGACAACACCCTCTATTTGGCCATGGAGGGGGGGAGTTTAAATAGCGATGGACATGGTGGCCACCATAACAATGCAACAGGTGGAAAAGCTTGCTTGGCTGGAGGGCTGAGTGGCGCAGTTCACTAATGGGAATGAGACACATTAGATGGGTGAAATTGAAGCTTGGTCCATGTGAGAGCCTTCTCGAGTTTGGTTTTTCCGGTGACTAGCCGACCAGCCAGGCCAGGGCAAGTGGCTAGCAAGATCAGGGAATCCAATGGATAGTTTAATTTTGATTGGGAAGGTAGTTCAACCAAAGTGTGCTAAGCATTAGTCATCTAGCCAAATATGGGAAGAAGTTGCTGATACACCTAAAATTTATAGTTTTTTTATACACATTTTGGTACTTATTTTTGAGATATTGTGATTTAATGAAAAGTAATTGTATGTTTTTATTTCAGGTACAATCAAATGGATGAAAAATAGTAAAAGAAGTGAAAAAGGATAAGTTTTAGAGGAAAAATGAAAAAGGTGCAAAAATGAACTGCGACACTTAAGCGCGCAGGACTAGTGCTTACGTGTCCGTTATACAGAGAGAGTAATGCCTAAGCTCCAGGTACCCAGCGCTTAAGTGTCAGAAGTAGTTATTTGATGATTCATGAAATTTTGATGAAATTTTGAAGAGTTTTTTGAAGCAAACCATGGTAAAAAGTTGGGAAATAGTTCATGGACATCAAAGTTCATTCAATTGGCTTTTGAAAGGACGCAACTTCTTGAAGATTCATTGAATGGAAAGAGATTTTAAAGAGACACCAAGGAACCCCTTAGATTCATATTAAAGAAGACTTGGATCATCAAGGGAATAGGCCATCCACACTCAACAACCAATCATCCATCCATTCCAAGTAACCACTGCTGTTGTCACCGCGGCTCATCACCGCTGCCACCGACCACCTTTTCTTTTTATTTTGAGTTCTATTTTGTATTGTGAATGAATGAGGAGATATCAAAAGAACTTCAAGACATTTGGAGGAGGGGATTTGGGATAAGTGTTTATCCTTGTGACTACATTTAGTTTTAATTTAGAATTTTTGTTTTTGTGCATAATTTTAACTTCTAAACTCAAATGTGGCTATGTTTTCTCCATGAACTCTGAGTAGTTTTCTTTATCTTTTACCTTAAAATGACAAGTTATTAAGTATTGAAAGGAGTTTTTGTGAAGTATTAGACTTTAATTTTGGAAGAAGTTGGGATAATTTTAAACCTTATACTTCATTTACTTGGCCAATGAAGATGTTAATACATGTTTTGAAAACATGTAAGATCCAAGATGGTATTGTGTCGATCAATAAATTGTAAGAATCACATTTGATTTCATGGATGAGAATGTAGTTCATGGGGTTGAGTGTAAATAATTAGGGAAATAAACTTTGAAGGGTGTAGACTTAGAGGACTTTAGAGTGGCAGGCTAAAGCCCCCAATTTATTTTATAGTTTTAACTTTTCATACGTGATGTTAGCCCCTGGGTTAAGGGAGAAGAGAGAACTCTAAATTGAGAGTTAGTATCTTCCCTACCTAACTGATCTTCAGTACTATTCAAACTATAAAGTAGCCAATGGTCTTTATAGCAGCTCTATTAAGGGTAAAAAATATTATTACTCATATTTGGTACAACACGATTAGAATACTTCCACAATAGAATTTATATACTTGTTACTGATTTATGATAAGGAAAAAGATAATTTATTTTTATTGTCTTCATCTTGCAAGTATTTATTTCACAAGAATCAAATTTTCATTCCTACTTTAGTATCTAGAGTTTAAGTAAGACTGTTTTGCTAAGTCGAATTTTGTTATCTAATTTTTTTGTTTTTGTAAGTTGCATATTGTATTTAACCCTATGGGTTCGATATTCTGGGCTTAATCAAAAAGTCATTTATTACTTGATAATGATATGTATACTTGCGTAGTATCTCATATTTAAAAATTATAACTTTATTCTTATTTGCTCCATAGTGAAAAATTTGCCTAGATTTTGCTTGGGATCATGTTTTTGGCTTTGTTACAAAGTAAGAATCGTTATTAAGGAAATTAAGCTTATAATCACATACATCGAATTTAACATCTATGTAGAATATCAGGATCAAGCTTTTGACGCCGTTGTTAGGGATAATTACAAAATTTTTAAAGAATTTTTTGAAAAGTAAAATTTATACTTTTATAAAGTCTTATTTAAACTTTCACATTTATTATAAGAATAATGTAGTGTTGTTTTTACATAAAGTTCTCGTCTGTGTGTTTTATTTTTTTTATTTTATGTGTTTTATAGTAATGTATGCGTAGTTCAGGTTCCACAGGACTTGTGCCTTACGATTCTGANGGAAATTAAGCTTATAATCACATACATCGCATTTAACATCTATGTAGAATATCAGGATCAAGTTTTTAATGCCGTTGCTAGGGATAATTACAAAATTTTTAAAGAAATTTTTGAAAAGTAAAATTTATATTTTTATAAAGTCTTATTTAAACTTTCAGATTTATTATAAGAATAATGTAGTGTTGTTTTTACATAAAGTTCTGGTTTGTGTGTTTAATTTCTTTTTATTTTATGTGTTTTATAGTTATGTATGAGTAGTTCAGGTTCCACAGGACTTGTGCCTTACGATTCTGAATTAAAAAGAACTATTAGAAAAAGTAAAAACTTAAAAATTTCTAAAAAAAATTAAAAATTTCAAGAAATGTCAAATCAAAATAATCAAAACGGTGAAGAGTTCATATCTTTAACAGATTATGCAAACCCTACCATGGATGAACTTCATTGTAGTTTTCAAAAACCTGCTACAGTGGCTAATTCATTTGAACTTAAACAAGCTATAATCCAAANGATCTTTAAGAGATTATGCAAGCCCTACCATGGATTAACTTCATTGTAGTTTTCAAAAACCTGCTACAGTGGCTAATTCATTTGAACTTAAACAAGCTATAATCCAAATGGTATCCAATAATCAGTTTGGGGGAGCACCAACTGAAGATCCAAATTTACATCTTGCTAGTTTTCTAGAATTGTGTGCTACATTTAAATATGATGACATATCAGATGATGCTATAAGATTTAGATTATTTACTTTCACTTTGAGAGATAAGGCTAAGATATAGTTACACTCGTTATCACCTGGATCTATAAGATCTTGGGATGATTTGGCACAAAAATTTCGTGCTAAATATTTACCACCATAAAAAACTACGAAGTTTAGAAAGGATATTACATTTTTTTTCCAATTTGAAGGGGAATCTATTTATGAAGAATGGGAACAATTTAAAGAACTCTTAAGAAAGTGTCCACACCATGTTNGTATTTAAATATGATGACATATCAGATGATGCTATAAGACTTAGATTATTTACTTTCACTTTGAGGGATAAGGCTAAGATATAGTTACACTCGTTATCACCTGGATCTATAAGAGCTTGGAATGATTTGGCACAAAAATTTCGTGCTAAATAATTACCACCATAAAAAACTACGAAGTTTAGAAAGGATATTACATTTTTTTCCAATTTGAAGGGAAATCTATTTATGAAGAATGGGAAAAATTTAAAGAACTCTTAAGAAAGTTTCCACACCATGTTATACCAGATTGGTTATAATTTAAACCTTTTACAATGGATTAGTTTGATCTCTTAGATCTATTATCGATGCCGTTGCTGGTGGTTCATTGATGTCAAAACCATTTCATGAAGATTATACTTTAATTGAAGTGATGGGTACAAATAATTTTCAATGGCCTTATCAAAGGGTAAATCCTAAGAAAAAAGCCAATATTAATGAAACTGATGCTTTTGCAATGTTAGCGAATCAACTTGCTACAATTTCAAGGAAGTTAGACCAATTGGGAATAAATTTTCCTCAACCAATTGCAATGATTGAAGAGAATTCATTATGATAGATGGTAGATCCTCAAGAATCATTAAAGTCTTTGAATGCCATAAATAAGAAGCAGAATAACCCATAATCAAACTATTATAACCTAGGTTAGAAGAAGCATCCTAGCTATAACTAGAATAATACTTTAGGTGGTAATAATCAACGATGGGCGAAAAACCAAGTAAAATCAAGGGAATCATAATTATAGAAGTACTTAACCTCTAGGTTTTAACAGAATCCAAAATTTAAGGAGAAAAAGTTGTCTACAAATAAAGTGGTATTAGAAATGAGAAATCAGTTACAAAGTCAAAGACCTATAATAAGAATATTGAGAATCAGTTGTTGACCTCAATTTTTGTTGAGGTTTAGTTTTTCCTCTTTAGTAGCCTACAGTCTAGCCATAGGACTATTCCTGTTGACTATTCCTAGAAAAATGACATGGAACCCTCACCACTAGAAATTTCAAACTTTTCTCTACTCAACTTGAAGTTCCACATACTGCTCTCAACCTCTAAATACTTAGTAGGTGGGGTCACTGTGGGGGAAACTCAAAATGAGTCACCCTTAGGAATGTTGGACCTTAAGGTTAACCTTGGGTGTTGGTCTGGAGCTAAGGCACTCACTACACTTATCTGTACCCACAATCACTCACAACCCTGAACTCAAATTTCTAGCCTAGATCCCTTGATCTTTTGGGATACTCATGTAGATGGTCCCGCAAACCTACTAGCCCTAGGGCTATGGTTTGGCTAAGACCACTATGTAGATGACCCAAAATGGGGTTCTCATTGGTCCATGGCTTATTGGTGATACTTGGTACCTCAAATCCACCAAAATACCCATCTTGGCCTTTTACCCCTAAAGCACCCCCAAATTACCAAAATACCCCTCTTTGACCCAAAATCCTAAAAATTCCAAAAATTCCCAAAAAATTTAAATAAATCCTAAATATTCCTAATTTCATTTTTCTCAACTACCACATGACCAAATTAGGCCAATTTGACCATCTTTAAGCAAAATCCCCAAATTGCCCTTTAAAGACCCAAATTTCAATCCTAAACTCAAATTCACTTTTGATATGACCAAACTAAACTAAATTCAAGCTCAAAACCCCAATTTTGACCATATGACTTGATCACACCAAATTGAACCTATGGCATAGTCAATTGGCCCCAATTGATGTTGAAAAATCTTGATAACATTCATATACATCAAAATCAAAAATTGACCTTGGTGAAGCCTCAAATCCATTTGATTTTGGCCTAAATCCAAAACTCCCAAATTTAGTCAATTGGCCTCAATTAATGTTGAAAAATCTTTATAACATTCATATACATCAAAATCAACCATCCTTGTTGAAGCCTCAAATCCATTTTATTTTGGCCTAAATCCAAAATTCCCAAATTTAGCCCCACTAACCTTGATGAAGTTTCAAATCCATTTGATTTTGGCCTAAATCCAAAATTCCCAAATTTAGCCCCAAATTGGCTAAGCCCCCAAATTTCACCCAATTGATTACCTTAACCTCCAAATTGGCATCCAATTCATGTTGAAAACTCTTCATGAGGTCCCTATTGACCATTTATAAAAATAAATTTGGACTTATCTCAAGGATAACCCAAGCTTAGCCCAACATGACCAAATTGATTAAAGTTCAAAATTCCTTCAAATTGACCCCCCAATTGGACTCAAAACCACTTCCATCCTTCACCAAAGTTGTTCTTTATGATCATCTACACCAAATTCAACAATAAATTGGGCCAATTAACATAGCTAGCCTAACTTAAACCCATGTTTTGGTCTTTTGCACCCACTTGGACCCATGCACTAAATGTGGCCTAACCACCCTAAAACCACCAAATTAACTCCACCACAGCCATTTGTTGGACTTAGTGACCAGTCCAAACACCATGAAATCACCTAAATCAAGCCATGGACAAAAGGCTCCCCCACAGCCATTATTTGGACCTAGTGACCAGTCCAAACACCATGAAACCACCTAAATCAAGCCATGGACCAAAGGTTCCTCAAATTAAGGGATCTTATTTCCAAAAATGCACATGCTTAAGATATTATTGCCAAATCCAAGCACATTTGCATTAAATTGTTGTGATGGATTCCTCTGGGTTCTCTGACTTCCCTGAGCCAAGAAGTGACCAATGCATGGCCGGCCAGCCACCTTGGTGGCTTGGAAAATGGCCAAAACCATTGCCAAGACATAGGATTTTCACCCAATTCAAACCCAAAGGCCAAATCAGTCCAACTGCTCATTTGAGCTTCTCTGCCCTCCACATAAGTGACGAAATGTACCCCTCAATTAGCCCTGGCAGCCAGCCTACGCCATTTTATTTAAACTCCTCCTCCATGGAAAAAGGGGGAGAGCTTGAAATTCCTTGGGGAGACTTAGTAAAACTGCTTCCAGAGCTTCCTGGAGACCTCTTGAGCTTAACCAAACCTTCCTTAGCCACTCAAATCCATTGCTTACAGTTAAATTTGGGTCTAGGCACTTCACCACAACCAGAGGCTCCATCCATAGGCTTCTGGCACCCACATAAAGCTTCTACAAGCATCCAATCGAGGCTACCCCTCTTGAACAAGGTATTCAAAGTTAAACCTAAACCGATACTCTTTTAATTATTCATGCATATACAGTCAAATTAAGGGTTTATCAACCTTATGGATGTGCTCTACTAGTCAATACTAGCATTTTAAAAGAAATTCACTCAATTTTGTTGAGAATCGAATGAGCTATTAGCATTTTAAAATGGAGGGTTTTCGGGTCCTGTTCATTTGTGACGATGACCTGTGACCGTCAGATCGAGCGTGTATTAATCGGATGGCCCTGATCGCGTCGGATAGACTGCGGTCTGAGATGGACGGGAATGAGCTGGATGGCGGCTCCAATCACACAGTATTTATTTAATCCCTAAAACTTCAAAAATACATAACTTTGTGTAGAAAAATCACAAAAATAAAATAAAAATACTTTCTTGCTCAGTGACCAGAGGAAAATAATGTGAAATAAATTTCAAGTCCATTTTATGCATAAAATATTTTTAATTAATTAAATACTATTTAGAATTATTTGATTATCCATGCATATTGACACATCACCTTGGCTTGAAATTTTGACATGTTGTAGTCTCTGTCAAGGGAAACATCCTCTGAGTATTGTAAAGTTAGATGAAGTTCCTATACAGAGATAAATATTTTTCAAGTTATTACTCATTATTCCTTCAAAATAATCATGTAAATTAGCTTATTGATTATAAAATCCTAAAAAAATTTTGCAAGGTCCGCCGTGACTAGAGAAACCTTTGGAAATAATTTCATGGGTCAAGTCATTTAAAATACACTTAAATTTTATAAATACTAAATCACTACGATAATTAAATTTGGAAAATATAAACATTTAAATGACTTGATTTTTGCTCTCCACAATGATTTATGATCCAGAGAACTCATCATAAAAGTTTCAAAATATTTTGAGTTCATTTAATAACTTAAATTGATTTTTAAAGATAAATACCACTCTTAACACTTAAATGATTTTTTATAAATCAAAATATAACTCAAAAAATTATGAAACTTAGTTTTTTGAGTTCTCTGTGATCAAGGATATTTTATAAAAATAAAACAATATTTAAAATAAAAACTTGATTTTTAGCCTATTTTCAATATTTAAATAATTAAAAAATTCATAAAAATAATAAAACTTACAGAAATGTTCTAAATTATTTCTTAATCACTTAGGAACAATCAGAATATTTTTTCCTGATTTTCTGAATAAAGATATTGAATTTCAAAGCTTAAAAATAATTTTTGAAAGACTAAAAATAAGTTTTCACTAAAATAATTTCAATAAATCGAGGAAAAATCAAAAAGATATAAAATTTGCTCCTTTAAGTTCTCTGACTTTAGGGAGATTTTTTAAAAATATAAAACTTAATTTTCACTACCTGAAATATTTTATTTTTATTAAATAACCCAAAATTTAAATAAATTCTAATAAATCACAGAAAATTCAAAAAATTATGAAATTTGATTCAAAGGCTCCTCTAATCTAGATCTAACCTCAATAAAAATTTTAAAGGATTATAATTTACCTTGGTCAAGTTAGGAATTTTCTTTGAAAAATCCTATTTCTTGCATTAAAATAATTATATAAATTAAATTAAATTTAAAAAAATCACATTTTCTCCTCTGATGTCTCAATTGACCCATGAGTGAAGTGGGATAAAAATTTCAAAGTCATTTGAATTTAATTTTATAAATTATGAGGAGTTAGAGCCTTAGGGGTAAATGTGTAATTTTGGAAATTTAGCCTTAATTAACATTTAGGCTTAATTCACAAGGAGGGAAAATGGGTAACCTCTAATCTTAATCAATTTATTTGATGTTTGAAACCCAAAGGGGTTGGAGGAAAAGAGGGTAACCTCTATTGTAATCGATTTATTTTATATTTGAAACACAAGGGGTTAATTGGTAGAAACTAATTTCATTTTCGTCATTAAAAAGATAAGTTAATAAATTTCTAAATTATTAAGATTTGGAAGTTTGTTAAACATAGATGATCCTGGACTTAGGGGTATGAATTTGGAAGCCAATAATTAATCAATTTAATACCCCTATCTCAATTTTCAAATAAAATTCAAATCATTAATCATGACCACTTAAAGCTTAACCATTTTCAAAACTAATTAAGACACTTACTTAGGCCTTAAGGGCTTAGTGGTGCTTAGGCTAAATCAAAATTGACTAAAAAAGGATTAGTGAAATAAACATAATTATATCGAACATCCTTGAAACACCACTAAGCCCAATTAGGATTAAAATTTGGGTAAGTGTTCAAATTACACTAACTTGCCCCTTTAAGGGTTTTCACCCACATAATTCTTAAATTGAGTGACAAATGATAATTACCCCGTTTCTTAGGGATAATTGAGACATCAATGTTCACTGAGTAATAAGGGTATTTATAGGATGAACTATTAAGCAACATAATAAATTTAAATGGACTCGAGACTTTTCAACTGTTGGTGAAAGGGAGGCATGGACCTGCTTCTCCCTCCTAACTTGTTGGATACCTAAGAGGCCTACATGTTTCATGCTTGCATCCACCACATCTCTATCGGATGATCGGGAATCCCTCGGAGGAGGTAACCTACGGCTGCTAACGAGGCTTCCCATGGTTTAAATGAAATTATGGAACTCATTAAGTTGGGTTTGATAATGAGTCTTCCCACGGTCTAAATGAAATTATGGAACTCATTAAGTTGAGTTTAGTAAATTCATTTTCGACTAAGTGAATCCAATAGAAAATAGTGATGCCGGAATGAGGGAATCGTAGGATCCTAACCGGTGTCACTCTATTCAACTTTAATATGCCCTCATAAAAACTTAAATAACTTCAACCATAAGGCCACCTGGTTTGATATTATAACTTGACAAACTAGATAACTCAAACTCGTCGCGGCAGGAGCTTGGAGCTAAGCATCATGGTGGGCAAACACAACCATCTTCAACAGTAAAACCTGTCTTCCCCAGCTAAACCAATCTTCCTTCCTTAGACCTAAACCACAAAGCCATAGGACTTCAAGGTTGTTTGCTTATGCAACGTAAATCCTCACCTTCCCTTTAGGCATTTGTATAGCCCTGCTATATAATATAAACCTTAACTCGTCTTAGGATTCTGAGGTTGTCGTTTATCACGACCTAAATCCTCACATCTTCCAGGCTATTTGTGTGATCATTTCACACGAATAGAAGCCCTAACTAATAAAATTGGCAGGATGAAACACCTAAATATTTCTCCTCAAAACTAAAGCCAAACATTAGGATAGCTTGGGAAGTCACCGAGGTTCTCCTCTGGATCCATGACAACCCCTAGTTCTTCTTCCTTTGGATTCTACAATAAAATGTTCCAAATTTGAACCAATCTCCTTGCACACCTCTATATCCGATTTTGTTGAAGAGTCTTACCCTTTGAAATTCCTTAAAGATAATATTTCTTGATTTTTATCGAGAGTTTTCTTAGGTGGCTTTGGTAAGTTAAGATGCAATTAACTATAGGGGCTTTCCCTTATAAGAAGCATGTTCGAACCCAACTTAATATAAACCCGATTTAATCCTTTATATTAAATAGGGGAACTTGTCGGCAAATATAAAGGTTTCACAGACCAAAAGGCGTCATACTTTCCTTAGTTTATTTGATCGAGCCTCATTCTCAAGTCTTGTGTTTATTCTTCGGGATAGATACAGGATTTGAGGACAGTGCTCTTTCGTTTTAAACTATGAAAAGTATGGGGTCAGTTTAATTTCATACTTCAATGTCCTTCCGAAGCAGGCGATGGGATTTCGATTCCGTTCTACCGATAGTTTCTTACGGGCAACCCCACAAACCATCCCCAAAATAACGCCGACATCAGTTTGGAAAAATAAAAAATTCATTAAGTAATAGAATCCAAGGAACACTTCTTAATAATAATGAAGTAAATCCAAAAGACTAGAACAAAAAGCAAGTAAAACCTATTCATAAGCGAAAGAGATATGGAAGGTAGAGATCAAAATGAAACTGAAGTAGAGAGAAACGAGATTGAATAACATGAAGAAGAAGCTCCGAAAAGTTTAGAGAGACATATTTCTCCAATTAAAGTTGACTTGGAAAAACCACCGCCTCCATTTCCTCAGAGGCTCCATTAACAAAAGTTATATAAAAAATTTACAAAATTTCTAGAATTTTGTAAGAAGCTTACAATTAATATTCCATTTGCTGAAGCCTTAGAACAAATGCTAAGCTATGTGAAGTTTATGAAGAATATTCTTAATAGGAAAATGAAGTTTGAACATAATGAGACTGTTACAATTAGTGAGGAGTGTAGTGCTATAACTCAGAAAAGCTTCCTAAAAAGCTTAAAGATCCTGGTAGCTTCACAATTTCATTTACAATAGGACAAATTTTATGATAAAGCCTTAAGTGATTTAGGTGCAAGCATCAACCTTATGCTATTATCAATAATTAAAAGATTGGGATTAAGAGAAAAATCCCCTACTACTGTAACTCTGCAGTTAGCACATTTTTTAATAACCTATCCTAAATGAGTTATAGAAGATGTCTTAGTGAAAGTGGACCAATTTATCTTTCCTGTTGATTTCATTGTGCTTGATATGGTGGAAGATAAGGACACATTTTTTAGAGACCTTTTCTAGCTATAAGAAGAGCAATGATAAATGTGCAGAAAGGAGAATTAACTATGTAAATCAATGATCAAAGATTTACATTTAATATTACCAAATCAATAAAACATCCTGCAAAAGGTAAAGATGATGAATACTATAGAAGGGATGTGATAAGATATCTAAGTGCATGTTATTTCAAAATAGCTTATGAAGATAAATCTAAAATGAAAGAGTTCGAACATGAGCAAGAAGAGGAATTAGATAAATATAAAAAGTTTTACAAGAATGATTCAAATTATGTTCAAGAAAGTTTTGAAATTTTGGACACAACAAAAAAAGATACATCTTTTTTCTCCATCAATTGATAAACTTCTTGAGCATGATTTGAAGTTACTTCCTGAACATTTGAAGTCTGCCTTTTTAGGTGGTTCCTCAACATTACCTATTATAATTTAATCAAAATTAACTACTGAAGAAGAAATGAGTTTAATGATACTTTGAAGAGTTGCAAGAAAGCCTTCAGATGGACAACTACTAATATAAAAGGAATCAATCCTTCAATCTCTTTGCATAGAATTCATATGGAAGAGAACTGCAAACCCAACGCTGATCCTCAGAGGAGATTGAATTTTGTTATGAGGAAAGTTATTAAGAAAAAAATTTTAAGGTGGCTAGATGCAAGAATTATCTACCCCATTTGACATAGTGCATGGGTTAGTCCGATCATTATTTTCCCAAGAAAGGAGGAGTGACTGTGACAATGAATGAGCATAATGAGTTAATACCAACAAGATAAGTCACAGAATGACAAATCTGCATTAATTATAAAAAATTAAATCTCACCACAAGGAACGATCATTTTCCGCTACCCTTTCTAGATCAAATGTTGGATATAATAGCTGAGCATAAATACCTTTTTTTCTAGATGGATATATTGGTTATCACTAAATTCAAATAGCTCTTGAGGATTAAGAGAAAATAACTTTTACCAATCTTTTTGTTGCATTTGCTTTTAAAAGAATTCCCTTTGGTTTATGTCATGCACCTGCTACATTTCAAGGATGTATGATGGCTATTTTTTGTGATTTAATTGAAAAAGGGACTGAACTTTATATGGATGATTTTTCAGTATTTGGAACTTCATCTGAATGAGGTTTAGAACATTTATCAATTGTTCTTAAGCACTGTGAAGAAGAAAATTTGGTCCTTAACTGGAAAAATGCCAATTCATGGTAGCAGAAGAAACTATTTTGGGACATCAAATTTCAGAAAATGATATGGAAGTAGACCGTACAATAGCTCAAGTGATCGCTCATTCACCTTACTCAACAAGTGTGAAGGAAATTAAGAGTTTTTTAGGACATGCAGGATTCTACAGGCGGTATAATAATGACTTTTCAAAAATTTCTAAGCTTCTATATCATCTAATTGAAAAATAAGGATGTAAAATCAAGACTTATAAGATGAATTCATCTCTTTCAAGAATTTGACTTTGAGATAGTAGATAGAAAGGGAGCTGAAAATTAAATTGTTGATCATCTATCTAAGCTTGAATTAAAAAACCCACTCTATATAAAAAAAGATATTAATGAGTGGTGTATTTCATGGTATGTTGGAATTGTGAAATTCATTGTTAGTGATATTATACCCTATTTAATGACATACCAATAAAAGATAAAATTTATATCTAAAGCTAAAATTTTTTTTTTTGATTTGACTGATTTTTATATAAATAAGGAAATGATCTTATTATTCGAAGATGTGTGCTTTTAGAAGAAACTTATGAAATTATCAAAAATGTCATAAATCTGATTTTGGGGGACAATTTGTTGTTGATAAAACTGCATAAGAAAATTTACAATCTGGATTTTATTGGCCAAAAATCTTTAGAGATGTTAACACTTATATCAAAACTTGTGATTGATGTCAACGAGTAGGAAATATTTCTTAATGAAATGAGATGCCCCTCAATTATGTGTTAGAAGTTAAGATAATTTGATGTTTGGGGATTAGTTTTCATGGGACCATTTATACCATCTTTAAAAAATTTATATATATTGTTAGAAGTAGATTATGTATCCAAATGGATAAAAGTTATTGCTTTACCTTGATGTGATGCTAAAAGTGTTGCAAAGTTTTTAAAAATGATATATTTTGTAGATTTGGGATGCCGAGAGTAATCATAACTGACGGGGGAAGTCATTTCAGAAATGCAATGATGGAAAAATTATTAAAGAAATATCATATTAACCATTAAATTGCTGCTGCTTATCATCCTCAGACAAGTGGTTTGGTTGAATTGTCCAATCGTGAGATTAAAATAATATTGGAAAAATCTATGAATCCAACCAAAATGGATTGTTTATTTAAACTTCCGTACGCTTTCTGGGCTTATAGGACTGCATATAGAACTCCCATAGGAATTTCTTCATAGAGGCTAGAGTTTGAGAAAGCTTATCATTTACCAGTTGAACTTGAGCATAAAGCATATTAGCCTATTCAAAAAATATTTATAATTTAAAGGATGCTTGTGAGAAAAGACTATTACAATTAAATGAGCTTGAAGAGATATGGAATGAATCTTATGAAAGTGCTAAGACTTACAAAGAAAAGATGAAGATGTGGCATGATCATAGGATTCTTACTAAAAATTTTGAGCTAGAACAACAAGTTTTTCTTTATAATGCAAGGTTAAGAATATTTCCAAGAAAATTTAAGTCCAGGTGGATGGGCCCATTTGTTGTGATGAAATTTTATCGCTATGGAGCTGTGGATATCAATGATTCTAAAAATGATAAAATATTTAAAGTGAATGGTCACAACCTGAAACCCTACTTTTTAGGTGACCAACTTAAACTGAATGATCTTATGTTGTTGGGTCAACCAGAATAAACGCTGGTTCCTTTGGCTTGATGATGTAAAACCAGGCGCTCTATGGGAGACAACCCATAGTTATTTGTGTGTTTATTTTGAATGTTATATTTTTGTGTTTGATTTAACAAATTTTGGTAGTAATTTGAATATATAATTATTTAGTGATTATTCTAAGAGGTTAAAAGATGACTTAGACATGCTAGAACAAGTATTTGGACATTAAGTTGACATGTGCTAAATTGAGCACTAACGCTTAAGCGCCAACATCCGACTCTCAAGTGCGGCAATTAAAATCATGTACAAATTTCAATTCTAAGAAGTTTTAATCATTATTTTTTTAGCTTTAACATGGGAAAGAAATTTTAAGATGTGCCTAAGAGTTGAAGGGGGTTTAGAGCCTATAAATAGAAGGGTTATGTGAGTATTTATACCACAATTCAATTCTAACAATAAAATTTAAGTGAGAAGAGAGAGTTTTCACAAAATGTCATCCTAGGTGAGTGATTTGAAGAAAAAGGAGTAAGTAATGAGAAAGAAGTTCATTATTTAGAGTGCACAAGAATTATACAACGGTTTATTAGCCGTTAGTATCGAAGGAATAGCGGAGAAAATCATTAAAATTGAGGCTGTCGTGACTTCAATTGAGGTAAAAGTGAATGAAGTTAACGCACATCTGGATCATACAAGATGGCAACTTAAGATGCAGTTTAACCATACCAGTTTTGTAAAAGAAGTGGACAAGCCTATATAATTGAAGAAAAAATGGATTGAAGAAGATTCAACCAGGGTTATTATCCACCATCTGTTTTACCAGATTTACATTCCTGTTTTACCAGATTTACATTCCAAATATTGAAGGAGAGACTAATGATAGGCTAGGATTCATTCCACCAAACAAAGAGTAGAATTTAGTTCTTTGTTTAGTGTTTTTTGGTTAAAGTTAAGTGTTTTTAATGTGCTTTTACTATTAAGTTTATCTAGATTTTGTGTTAGGAATTTTCTCATCCATGACTATTTTGATTGAGAATTTATGTATTGAAATTGTTTGTAATTGTTCATTAATGAATATAAATGTTCGTTTGTGTGAAATTTCATGTTATTCAGTGTTGAGTCAAATTTTTTAACAATGGTGAATCTCGAGAAAGAGGGGAGTTGAAATGGGAAAAAATAGTTATTAAGGATTTATCAGACCATGTAAGGCTGACTGACAAGCTAGAAGTGCATTTTATTTAAAATTTTAAAAAATTTGAAGAAAGAATTGCTAGATTTGATATCCTTGATGTAAGAGCTTTATTTCCATGTAAAATTTTTTTATTTTCACCATATATTTTGAGCACATTATATATCTATCTGAAAATCACTGTTCATTGTGAAAATTTGAGAAAATTCTATGGAAAATACATAGATATGGTTGTTTAATCTTTTAGAAGTTATGTTTAATGATTTAAAGTTGAATTGGGAATTTATTGTGAATTTTATGTGATTTTTAGAAAGGGCACCAAGCATGAAGAGGAGCAAGGGAAATGCCCAATTTTACTCAAGCAAGTTTTTTAGCGCTAGAGCTCAAGATCGATACAGGGATGCACCGCAATCAAAAAAGTTGATTCCGGAGTGTTGTTTTAAGAGTCCGAGAGGAGCTGTAGAGGATTTGATTGTTCACCGCAAGTGGGAGCAGTTTTACTGTTTTTCTATTATGGTAGTTATTTTAGTTGTTCATGATTTTGTGCAAATCTCCCAGAGGCTGAAGAAGGAGTCATGGTTAGAGGGAAGACAGTGCCTTCCTCATATGAGGTAATAAATCAGTTTGATCATTTGCCCCCATGTACTTTATGTTTTTATTTGATCTATAGTCCACGTGAGGAGGAGTTAGACAAAATTATTTCATCGTTGACTGGAGGAAGAGGATTGTGAAAAATTACAAATGAAAGGGAGTCAACTTCCCCACTTTTAAGTCAGATGCCACTGTGAAGGCATGACACTATTTTATTTTTGCCCTTTTGATGTTTGTCAATCATCTTAGTGAAGTGACCCATGATCGAGAAACTTTGAACTACTATATTCAGTAGTTCAAGTCTATCGACATTGGAGCTTTGATTCATAGTGTTATTACCAGTTATGTCATTGTTGCTACTACTGCAAGTTTGAGATTTGTATCCTTGATCTTTTCATTATGTGAGTAGGCTGGAGTTAGATTTGATAGTTGGGAGGAGATATTGCAGCCACTTAAGCCTATTACTAGTGTGAATGTGAAGTCTTATTCACATCATTCACTTTTTAGCTGGAGAGGTTGATTTTCTAGTAGTTCAGCTACTTCAACATCTCAAGCTTCCACTTCACGTTCTTCTACATTACAGGGTTAATCTTTTGGTCCTGATTCTCAGTCACAACAATTGCAGAGGATATTGAACAATGTCATTTACACCACTAAAAAGGTAATAAATTTAGAAAATTTTACCGAGCATAAAGATGGATATATGAGAAGGCATAGTGATTATGAGGAATAATACAACTCATCGATGGAATGCCTCATGAGAGGTAACCAGAGTGTAGTTTTCCCTCAATATCCAAGATATCCATCAAATTAGCTTACTACTACTTGGCGTAGTGATTAAAGCGATGCTGAGGAAGATGATGATTAGATTGGTTCTATAGTTTTGTTTAATTTTTTTTTTTTATGTGTTGATGTGAACTGTTTGTGGTGCAGTTATGCTATACCTTTGTTGCGTTTTGAGTTGTATTTGTTGAAACTATTAGTTTTTTCAGTGTTTTTTTTATTAGACACTGTTGTGATGTATTTTTATTTTTGTGTTAGTAATTGTGTTAATTTTATTGTTTAGTGTATTTAGTTACTTTGTGTTGAGCTTAGTTCTGAATCTTAGGAAGGTTTAAATTATTGCAACTTTTACTTAAAAACTTCATGTTTAAAATGTTTAATTTACTACCAGATATTTTCCTTATGTTGCAGTTGTGAATGTTTGTTAGGGTGTTTGTTTGTTTTTTATGTTATCCTCCACTGCATAGAAGTCTAATGAATCTCTATATATTAAGTAAATTAAAATTTGATCAATTTAACTTATACTCCTGTTTTAATTTTTTACTTGTATATTAGGATATAAAAATTCATGTTAACATGTTATTTTTAAAATTTATTCCTGCCAATAAATACATATGACGCTAGAATGTTTTATTTTATTTAAAATTTAAGTTTGGGGGAGGGGTTGAAAAAATTTTTAAAAACTTGAAATTTATTTGTTCTCAAATGTATTTCAAATAAATTTGATTTTGATTTGAAGAATAATGATCATATAAATAAAGTTATATTAGGAAGTAAAATTTTGAGTATAGAAATGAGTAAGAGAATTTAGTTAAAAGTTATAGTAATTAAGAAAAACTTAAAATTAAAAATTTATATTGTCAAAATGATAAATATTGTGTCAAATGAAAAAGGAGAAATTGTATTTTTGAAAAATATAGAAGATATAGACTTTAGATTTCAAAACATAAATTTTCTTTATTGAATCTAATTTTTAAAAATTATTATCATGTTCTGAAGTAAAGGAAATAAATCAACTCTTTGCTTTAGGAAAGGAAGAGTGGAATTCAAAATCATTAAGGACCTATCCAGATATAGTAATTCTTTCCAAAAAAAATAAAGAGATAAAGAAAAAAAAGAGAAAAGACAAAGAAAAGAAAAGAAAAGTTGAAAAAGGGTGGAGAAGCTTGGGGATTAGTGTCTAATAAAAAATTGGTTCCACATCTGATCTCCTTAAAGTAAAAGACTTGAGAAACTCTTAAGCTTAAGGATATAATATAGTAAGTAAAATTATGCTTAATAAAAATTTTTAAGTGGAGATGATAGAATACTTAAACTCTATATTTGGAAAATCTACAATATTTATAAAGTAGATAGAAACTCATATTTTCAGACTTCCTTACATTAAAAATTTCTAAACTCTAAGTTGGTCTCATTTACTAATATTTTTTCTATATTTTACTTCTATATTTATACATAAAGTCTTAGAAACTCCTAAAGAAGAGCATATACACAATCTACTTATTTAGCTTTTAAAAGATTAAAGTGTCACTTGAGTACACGTAAACATTTTAAGTTTTAGGGATTCTGATGCACCTAAAATATATAGCTTTTTTTACACACTTTTTTACCTATTTTTGTGATATTGTGTTTTAATTAAAGGTATTTGTGTGCTTTTCTCTCAAGTACAATCAAATTGAATAAAAAAAGTAAAACCAGTAAGAAAGAATCAAATGGAGCGAAAATGATCTGAGGCGTGTAAGCGCCAGTCCTAGAGAGAACCGCGCCTAAGCACCAGGTATAACATGCATAAGCGCAAGAAGTAGTTATTTGATGATTCATTGAATTTGCACTAACCCTTGGCAAAAACATGGGATATACTTCATGGACACAAAACTTCATTCATTTCACTTTTAAAAGGAGGCAAATTCTAAAAGATTCATTGAATTAAGACACTTTTTGAGAAGACACCAAGGCACCCCTAGGATTTTTATTAAAGAAGACTTGGATTGTCAAAGGAAGAGGCCATCCACAACAAACAGCCATTCATCCATCCATTCCAAGTAACCGTCACCGCGGCTACCGCCGACCACCTTTTCTTTTTATTTTGAGTTTTAAATTATATTTTGAGTGAAAGAAGAGAATTCGAAGGAACATAAAGACATCTGGTTGAGTGGATTTGAGATAAGTGTTTATCTTTCTGACTACAATTGGTTTAATTTGGACTTTTTGTTTTTATGCAACATTTCTACTTTTAAACTCAAGTGTGATTATGTTTTCTCCATGAATTCTGAGTAGTTTATTTATTTTTTTTACTTAAAATGATATGTGATTAAATATTGAAAGGAAGTTGCGTGAAGTATTAGACTTTAATGTTGGAGAAAGTTTTGATGATTTTAAACCTTATACTTCATTTACTTATTGATTTGGACAATTAAAATGTTAATACTTGCTGTGAGAACATGAAAGATCCAAAATGGCATTGTCTCAGTCAACAAATAGTAAGAATCACATTTTATTTCATGGATGAGACTGTATTTCATGGGGTTTAGTGCAAAAAAATTGGGAAATAAACTTTGAAGAGTGCATAATTAAAGGACTTTAGAGTGATAGGCTAAAGCCCCCAATTTGAATTATAGTTTTTTGTTCTGATAAGAGATGTTTGCTCTAGGTGGAGGGAGAAGAGCGGACTCTAGAGTGACAGCAAGCATCTTCCCTACCTAACCAATCTTCAAGTCTATTCAAACTATAGATTAGCCAATGTTCTTTATAGTGTATCTAGTAAGGGAAAAAAATATTATTGCTCCTATTTGACACAACACTATTAGAATACTTCCACAGTAGCATATTTATACTTGTTACTGACTCATGATAAGGAAAAAGATATTTTATTTATATTGCCTTCTTCTTGCAAGTATTTACTTAAGTTAATTAGTTGCTTGCTTTATTTTTAATTATCAAATATTTACAAAAAGAATCAAATTTTCATTCCTATTATAGAATTTAGAGTTTAAGTAAGGGTATTTTGCAAAGTAGGATTTTGTTATTTAATTTCTTTTATTTTTGTAAGTTGCATATTGTATTTATCCATGTGAATTTGATATTTGGGGCTTAATAAAAAATTCCTATATTACTTAATAAAGATATGTATACTTGCTTAGTATCCTATAATTAAATATTATAACTTTATTCTTATTTTCTCTTTAGTGAAAAGTTTACCTAGCTTTTTCTTGGGATCATGTTTTTGGCTTTGTTACAATGTAAGAAACATTATTAAGGAATTAAGCATATAACTTCATACATCACATTTAACATATAAACAGAAAATCAGGATTAGTTCCCCAATTCACGAGACCATTGGTCCATGGCACCATTAGAGTGGGCTAAGAGCATCTAGGGTGGTTCTTAGGATCTGGATGGCTGCTGAGTTGGTCTAAGATAGGCTACACCATGTTACATGAAGTGAGTTTAGGGTTTTTATCTCAAGACATGGGATTTGGCTTGGATTTAGATTTGAACTTGGCTAGGGTTTGGATTAGACTCAATTGAATAGTCAATTTTGTGAAATTGAAGGGGTTGGAAAGCTAAATTTGGTGAAATTTTGAGGTTAGGCCAATTTGGGGTATTTACATTGGACTTGGACTTTGTGCTTGAAATTTGGTTCTATTTAACATCCATATAGCTCCAAATGGGTTGGGACATGATTAATTTTGACTTAGAACTGAAATTGGATGAAATGGAAGTCATTTGGTGGAAGTTTGAGAAGATTTGAAGAATTTAGGCATCTAGGGGAAATTTAAGAATTTTGGTCAAAATTAGCCAATTTGGTCAAATTAAGGCCAATGGAGTGTTCAAATGAGTCTTGGAGATATTTGGAGAGATTTTGGAGATGTTGAGAATTTTTGGAAATATTGGGGTATGCCCGTATTTTAGTAATTTTTGGGGTTTTTTAAGTATTTTAAGAATTTTGAAAAATTTAGGGTGTTTTGGTTTATTTGAGTGGTTTCAAATGGTTTGAAATGATTTTTGGATAACATTAAGAGTTTTTGATCAATTTGAGAAAACTAGGGTTTCAGGGGTATTTTTGTAATTTGATGAAGTTTGAGGCTAAAATGGTCAAAATTGGGAGTTTGGAAAAATTGAAATCAATTAAAAATGGAAGTCATAAAATCACCCTTATGGTGTCATGAGACCAAGGGAACCTCATTTTGGATCGTCCATGTACTGGTCTTAGCCGAACCTTAACTTAGGGCTAAGGGTCTTGGGGACCACCCACATGAGTTTCCAACAGAGTAGGGGAGTAGGTTAAGAAAATTTGGTTCAGGGTTTAAGTTGTGAGTGAATGTAAAAGGTTCATGTGTGTGTATGTGTAGATCTGATTAAAACCACTCCACCCAGGGCTAACCCTAAGGCCAAACAGTCCTATCGGAACTCATCTTGAGCTCCAACATGTTGGCTCCACCTAATGATGCTAGAGGTACGAATTGACATGTGGAACTCCTGGAAGAGCCAAGAAGCATTTAGAATTTCTATTGGTCAGGGTTCCATCCCTATTTCACTGGGAATAGTCAACAAGAAAGTCCTATCGCTTGATCCTAGATTTCTAAAGAAGAATTTAGACCTCTACCAAAAGTGAGGTCAACAAATGGACTCCCAATAAGGGTGGTGTACTGGGCAAGCACACCGCAAGTATTGGCATTGACCGATATGATCAACAAACCAACACAACTGCCTAAGCCAACAATCTCATAGAAGAGAAGAGAGAAAATCTATATAGGTTCACGTTGGGGAGCAAATTGTGACTACTATTGGGGATCGAAAGACAAGTTTCCGGAGACAAACATAAAGGACATCGACAGTCGCAACAAAGATTTGATTCAATTTTAAAAAAAGATTTTAATTTTAATTAAATTAATTAAATTTCTATTTTAATAAAACTTTGAAAATTAAGGATGTACTAAAAGACCGGATTGAGATGGAAAACTCAGGGACTCACATCCAGCTCAAACAACCGATCGAGGAGAAGAGGTGCTACATTGGGGAGGAATGCTTATGGACTTACATCCAACCCAAGAGGTAACAAAAGGGGATAGGAGGAAGGTTTATCCTAATGTAATTTCAAATTTGCTACATTGAGAAGAAAAGCCTTGGGACTCACATCCAACTCGAGAGGTAACGAAAGGTGTCACAATAGGAAGGAAAGCTCGATGACTTACATCAATCCTAAAAGGTGACGAGAAGGGAGTAAGATGGAGGCCTAAAGTCCTGAGGGAGAATAACAGAGTTCTAAGGTTCTAAGTGGTAAGGTGGGAGTAGGATGGAGGCTTATGATCTCAAGGTAGTAGAATGGAAGTTGACGGTCTTAAGTGGTAAAGTTGGAGTAAGATGGAGGCCTACGGCCCTGAGGGAGTAGAATGGATGTCTATGATCCCGAGTGGTAAGTTGGGATTAGGATGGAAGATTATGGTCTTGAGGGAGTAGAACAAAGGTCTACGGTCGCGAGTGTAAAGGTGGAAGTAGGTCGGAGGCCTGCAGTTTTGAGGGAGTAGAACGGAGGTTGATGTGGGGCGATTTAGTGTGGCAATTTTGCAAATATTTTTCAATATTACAAAATCACACGCAGTAGATATATAATAAATATGAAATATAATCCCAACCAAAAATATCTGTTAAAACTTTTTCTAAACTGACAAAACCCCTTTAATATCAACGCAAGTACACGTAATAAAGGGCTCTAATGGAGTTCCTTATATCGATCCCACAGGGAAGTTGGAAAATCCTAAAGTAAATTATGAAAATTATTTTATAACAAAAATAGAACAAAAGTGAAAGTAAAGTGCAAAGTTTGAAAATTAACTACTCAAGCGAATGCTAATTAAAATACAGATGTAAGACTACAAAAGTTAAACAAAACTAAATACTAAACTTTCAAAAGTTAAATTACAAAAATTAAACAAAACTTTTGTTGTGATGGAAAGTTCAAATTTAAGAAAGCATCATTCCCATTTACAGTGAGTATATGTATGTGAAGAAATTGAAATCATTTGAAAAAATATATAAAAATTATTTGGTGCCAAATTAAAGCAATCATATTCTTTACCCTCTTTCGAGTGCTATAAAGAACATTAACTAAACCAGTGGATACCGACTGCTACTTTCGAGCTCCCAGTACTCCCTCACCTGAGGCTAACAATATCGCATTAGTTTCCACTCAACTTGATCAGATTGGAGATTTTAGTTTGCCACCTTAAAATCTCCAATTTTGCATCCAACATAGTTTATTTCTATATTTATTTGCACCCAATACCATGGATGGCATACTCTCCCATGAAATCAAATGTGATTCTCCCTCTGTTGTAGAAATCTTATCTCATTTATGAACCTCTCTCAACAAGTTATAATATTTCAATTGGTCAGATCAAAAAGTAAATGAAGATCAGAGTTCAAATCATCACAAATTATTATCATTTAAAATCGTGAAAAACAAATTCTATTCTTAACAAAACCATATCTCAAAGTAGGGAGATGGATAAACAAGACTACTCATAATTCATTAGAAGAATATGATAAAATATGAATTTCATATATAAAAAAATGTTTACAAAATAAAAGAAATAAAAATACAACTTATCTCACAATCCTTCCCAAGCAAATCCCTAGAAGTTCTCTTTTAAGCTTTTCTGTCTTTACAATTACTCCCAATTCTCTCTTAGAAGTTTAATGAAGAAGAAATCTCTCACCTTCCCTCTTCTCTTACAACCCTAGACTGTAAAGGTGGAGTATGATGAAGGCTTATAGTCTCGAGGGAGTAGAACAGAAGTCTATAGTTTTGAGTGTAAAGGTGGGAGTAGAATGGAAGCCTACGGTCTCGTGGGAGTAGAATAGAGTTCTATGGTTTCGAGTGTAAAGGTGGGAGTAGGACAGAGGCCTACGGTCCTAAGGGAGTAGAATGGAGGTATAAGGTCCCGAGTGGTAAGGTGGGAGCAAGACGGAGGCCTACAGTCCTGGGAGAGTACAACGGAGGTCTATAGTCCTGAGTGTAGAGGTTGGAGTATGATAGAGGCCTACAGTCATGAATGAGTACAATGGAGGTCTACAATCTCGAGTGGTAAGTTGGGAGTTGGACGGAGGCCTTTGGTCCCTAGGAGTAGAATGGAGGTCTACCATCTGGAGTGGTGACCAAAGGAAAATATGTTGAGATTTTCATACCTATTTTACACTAATTTTGATGATATTTTACTTTAAAGAAGGATATTTTTCATATTTTGTTAGAGGTATGATGAGTTATGGGCATTGGAGCAAAAAGATGCAAAAATGGTGCAATTTGGAGCAACAACGAGCAAGAAATGAAATTTTGCCCTGTAACCTTTCGATAAGTCTTTCGATGCATAATATCTTTTAAACTTCTTGCATATTTTTGAATGAGATTACACTTTAAAGGAAGTTTGTTTTTATGCTTATCTTGTAGGGTCATCTGTTAGGAATAGAACGCAACTGAAATGCGACGAAACGGAGCTAAAACGGAGCCAAACGGAGCAAAATGGTGGAGCCGCGCAGTCTGCCCGCCGATGCCGCCAAAATGGCGCCGACGG
>JXCR01126926.1:3545-33568 GCA_002079205.1 Phalaenopsis hybrid cultivar
GCCGACCTAGCTCGGCTCGAAATCAAATCGTTAACAGCTCTAGATCGAATCTCTCCCTATACTCCATGACATTCCTTTATTGAGTCAATACAAAGAATTGCTCGTGTAGGTCTCTTTCCCGTATGGCTTAGAAATGTTCCTACAAGCGATCCATAAATGTTTCCCACGAGGGTATCAGGTATCTAGTCTCATTCCACTGAAATTATGCTAAGTCTTTCCCCTCCAAATATAACCCTGCCTCTATGAACTTCTCCTCCCTATTTAGCCCATTCACTACCCACCCATGTACGTCTTCTCTCTTGAAGATCGACATCTTCAACTTCCTAACTCTGGCATCTCCGCCCTAATTTCCTCTACCTTCGCTATTTTCCTCTATGTTTCAATGGTAAATCCCCTATCTTTGATCAATAGATATACCCCATCCCAATTTCTCTCTTTTCCTTTTTGTGCTCCTCCATACCTCTTGCATAACTCCTTCTCCATGTTTCGGCCTAACTCCCTCTATCAAAAATCTCTAATCTACACCCCATTAAAATCTTGGGAGAATGTTTTTGATGGTGGATGCTTTCTTCTTAGTGTTTCTCTCGTTCGATATCTTTTTATTTTGAACTAGCAAATGAATCTCCAGTCAACCCTAGATTAAGGTTTGTAAAATGAATCGTCTGCCTTGGATTATATCTTGATAAGCCTCTGCATCATCTTCTCCAAGAGCTCGAATAGGTTTTTGAATAGATGAAAACTACTTCTCGATTGTTGCAAACCTTTCCTCTATCTCGGATTTACGTTGGTTCACCTCTTTCTTGAATTTTTTTCCCTAAATCTTTTCAGATGCCATCTCTTTGAGTACGGTTTTTAAAGAGTAAGGAGGAACTCTTTTGTGAGGTTTGAGAGTCGTTATTGGTTTCCCAATCTAGTTTCGGGTTTATGTACGCCTACGCCATTTGGAGGCCACTTCCCAGCTTGTTGTGTGATTGCATGTGATCCCGTCCGCGGCTTCCAAATTCACTCTAGTCGCGACATTGATCGTTGTACTGTGTTTCATTGCTACTGTTGAGGGCTTTGGATCGTGAAGGCTGTCGTGACAATCACGACTCTATCGCAATTTTCGGTCACAGAAGGCTATGACTAAGACTTGTACACAACAAATTGATTTTAATGCCTTGTACATGATTATATCCGCTGCTTCCTAGGGATTGTTTCAGCACTGAACACATCGATCCGGTTGAGACGAATCCGGACCCAACTAGCTATTATCATGGTTGTATTGCGATTCTTTGTGTGATTCCGTCTTTGCTCATGCTTGTACGTTTGTGCACGGAGATCACCGTGGCGAAATGAGTTCCAGTTCTGTTCACCGACATCGTGTTGATGGTCTCCCTTAAATTAATTGCTTTGTACCGATTTGATAGGAAACGACACAAATTTTCACGTATAATTTAGGACAATATATATTTTATTTCATTAACACCAAACAACACAATCCAAATACGTACAAAAGAAACACCAATAATTTGAGATGTTGGTTATCTCTCCAAAATCCTACTATTCAAGAGGTAGGCGATCTCTTCAAAACTTTAACTCTAAGATTAAAGACCCAATCTTATGGATAACTGTATCTCTAAACATACTAAACAATGATTAATGACAAAAGGCTAAATTTCCCTTACGAGACACAAAAGAGAAAATTGTCCATAGGCTAGGCACTGTCTTGTTCTTTATTTTGGTTTTTGTAATATGGGGGTGGGGGGCACATTTAATTAATAACTGTCCCTTTGAATGATAACTGAAATGGGCATTTACGTACGTTTCACACAATTCTTATATATTTCAATATCTACCACCCAAAATTTTATATTTACATACATATCACTCAAATCTTTAACATCACACAAAAAATATCATTATTACCACTCTTCAGAAGTGAAATGGGCATCACTCAAATCTTTTACATGCATAGGTTTGTAGCATGAAATTGTCATAAATGTAAATATCAAACTTCAGGTCTTAGATATGTACATACATAAGAATCGTGGTATGTATGTTAATTTCCCTAACTAAAAATAATGCCATAAGCTATTACACGCATAATTTATTTAGCAAACTGTTCTTTATCCGTGTTAATGAATTATTGTGGCTATTTCAGCAAGGCTGAAGATCTAATAATTTTTTTTCTAGCTAAAGCTTTTAGCAACCTTCTAGAGTGGAACATATGGTAGTTTTCTGAAATGTTGTAGATCACCTTCAAATTTTGTAACTTCACATCTTATTTTGCTGAGGATGGGGATGCAATTTAAATTGATGTCATTTTTGCAAAATAAAGACTAGCTTTTTGCCTATTTGTGTTTGTGTAATGCTTACCCTGTTTTAGTTTCTTAACTTTATTATAAAAAAATATCCAATAATTGATTTCATTTTAAAGTTGATCTTTTTAGGGTACAAATTGGATCATACGTGCACATGTTATTCTAATATTGAATCTAATTATTCAATTTTGTGCAATGCTTACCCTGTTTTTGGTTTCTGTATTTTGTTATAAAAATTTCATAAAATTTGTTATTATTTTATTTTGGGAATATCTACATACATACCGCTCATTTTCAATGTATTTACATATCTAACATCCAAATTTCAAATTTTAAGTACCTTCCACCTTACCTTCGCATGAGAAAGTGTGTTTAACATTTTAAAAGTTAAAATGGTGGTCTTTTTGATGTGAGATGAAAATTTTGAATAATATAAATGTAGAAAGTAAAGTTTGGGCGTTAGATATGTGAATATATAAGAATTGGGTGGTATGTATGTAAATTCCTTTTTTTTTAAAGTTGATCCATGTGGCCTCCCAATTGAATCATCTTGGAAAAACATCTAAAAGCTTGTGGAGTTGTCACTCTGAAAACACATACACATTTATTTGTTGCTGGGCGCACAGTCATCTAGGGACAGTAACTACTAACTATGAATCTTGGTTGGCATATTGGTATTATCTCTCCTACCTTCTTAATAGTGAAGTTCGATTAGAAGTGTTCTAGAACTGTCCTGTTTTGCTTATTATATTCACTCAACTAATTTGGAGTATGATGTTATGTAGTGTTGAAATGATTCTTTTTAAAGACTCTTTTGCTGCATCAGCAATAATTAATCAGAAAGTTGTCCAAATCAGTCCCTAAGTATTTAAAGAAGGTGCGAGTCAAACATGAATCATGACTTCCTAACATAGAAATTTTGGAATATATTGTTTGATATAGAGCTGTTCTGTTGATGAAAAATATTATTGATTTCTTTGGTCTATTTGGTGCATTGTGCTCAGAGAAAGAAACTAATACAAATGTTACTATTAATCTCGTTACATTGTTTACAATGCCTGTCAATTATCTTTCAGGAACATTCTCTTATTTACTGTTCATTTGCATATATGAATCTAAATAACACCTAACTCGTGATCTTTAAGCTGTGAATTTTTGTGTTGATGTAATTTTTTGAAGTCTGAAATAATCAGAAGAGAAAAGTAATTGGACACTGATAATCGAGTTTATTAAAATTTGGTAGATTTATATACATACGACTCAATTCCTATGTATATACATATCTTACTCCTAAATTTCGATTTTTACATCTGTACCCCCTTATCTATGCATGAAAAAAGAAAAGGTGTATTTCACATTTTAAAGGTCAAAATGGCTGTATTTTTTATGCTATATGAAATATTTGGTTGTTAGATATGAATATATTGGAATTGGGTGCTATGCTTGTGAATGTCCCTTCCTCTTTTTTTTTCATAATCCATTTTCTGAATTTCCAAAATTTTTCGAGGACCGATTATCAGCATTGTAAATAACATAACTCATGACCTTAATGTTGTTTTTATAGTATAATGAAAACTCGGAGGATGTAAATTATGCTGTAAATTGGCAAAGTACTTTACAATGCTTTACATAGATTATCATCGTATAATGTTAGTGGTAGCTACCTTTTCTATTTCTCACTCTACTGTTAAAAATTGTCGTATTTTAGTGCAGTTTTATACTATTTTTTAGTGGATGTTGCATTCTTTAATGGTTTCCCAATTACAAAGCTCATGCTTTGTTCCAGGACATCTTTATCATGATAAACATCAGGAGGATTTTTTGACTGAGTTTCAGGTTTAGTGAGGATAGGGATGAGCACCTTAACTAGGAGCTTTGCTAGACCCTTTTTTTTTTTAACTTGCTCTTTGTAGTTTTTTATTGGAGCATTTACATACATACCACAGAATTCTTATGTATTTACATATCTAACACCTAAACATTAATATGTACATCCGTACCACTCTAAGTTTTTAACATCACTAACACGGGTGGGAGAGTGATCTCTCGAAGCGGGACGCGGAAACGTGATCTCCCACAGCGTGATGCGGGAGCGGGGAAATCCCACATCGGGAAGTCCTAGGGTAAACCCAGGCAGAGTGGCCTGGGGGCGGGAGTTTGGCAGGGCGGGATTGTCGTTCACTCCTCTTCTCCTTCTCTGCGTCTCTTTATATGGAAGCCTCTTAATGGATAATTTATAATATTTCTTGCCTCCCCACCCTCTCCTTTTTATGTGAGAGTTTCCTTTTTTTTCTCTTTCCTTTTCTTCTTTTTGCAAGAGTCTATTTATTGTAGTTTTCAGAGTTAAGGGGAGGTTTCTGCTGTAGTTAAATGTCGCTATTTCTTAGCATTTTTACTAGTAACCTTGTCACTCTTGCTCCACCCGAATTTGACTTGAAAATTATGGGCTCGGGTAAGCATAAATAATTTTTGGGTTTGGTTAGGAATGCTAAATTCTTTATTTTTTTTGGGTTGGGTTCAGGTTGGCCCGCTAACTCAAAATTGACATGCTAATTTAAAATTAACTGGAAATCGATGGACTCGAAATTTACCCAAATAATTGTTTTGTTAAATAGGTTATTTGGATCGGGTTTGGGTCAGCAGGATGAAGGTGGGTTGGGTTTGAGTTAGACTTTCAGGCCCTTTTAATATTCGGGTGTTATTCAATTCATACAATTTTAATAAGGTTAATTTTGGGTTAGAATTGAATAATCAATTGTGATGAAAGTAAGAGGTGAATGGTGCTGACGGTTGATGCTCTTTTAACCCACCTGTTCCTTGCTCTTAAGCCTTATTTTTTCTTCGTGCCACTTGATTCTCATGCATTTACATATCTAATTCCTAAATTTTAGTTTTCACCTGTCATCTTACCTACCTATGCATGCAAAATATCTCTCTTTTTAAAAGTGAAGAAAAAAATAGTGGCAGTCATATGAAAGATTTGGGTTGTGTATAAATGTAGGAAACAAAGTTTAGAGGTTAGATATGTAAATACATAAGAATTGGGCGGTATGATGAAAATGCCCTCATTCTAATTCATTTTTCAGCTCTATTCATCTCTAAGTGTTGTTTTCTTTGATCTTCGCATTTGTTTTTCATAATTTTTTTCTTATATACTATATGTTTTCACCCATTATTTTTCCCACTTATAGGCTTAATTGATTGTCATTAGTTGCTTGAGTTAAGCGTGCTTATGTTGAGCAACTTTCTACACGCTATCTTAATTGTGAAGACGAAAGAGTTTGTAATTATAGATGGTTGTTGTTACATTTATAGGGGTATTGGTGTTAAAAATGTAAATTTAGAAATATTGGTGTTAGATATGTAAATACGTAAGACTTGCGAGGGCATGTATGTAAATTTCCCAACAGTTTATTCTTTCTCATGTAGAGGGTGTATGTGCATTTCAAATAATCGGTGACATAATCCCACTTCATTCAGCTTCATGGTTGAAATGACTTGTTTTGAATGTGCTTATAGGCTGAAGCTAGTGGGATTTGTTTGGTTGACGCACTGTAGCTATGGAGTTCTAGAGAGGCAACAGCAATTGGGATAAGATGATGGTTAGGGAATTCTCCATGGCTTTTTTAATGAATATTGAGTAACATTTACATGCATGCATATTTTTATGATTGTCAACTGTGCTGGTGTTATTTATATGTTAATGTTATTTACATGCATGCTATTTTTATTAATATTATGTCCTGGATTGGTGTTATTTAGGTACTATTGGTGATATTTTACACTAATATTATTAATCATTACTAAAATATTATTTATAAATTTATTGTTTTAAAAGAAATTTTAAAAAATAAAATGTTTTAAATTGACAAAATTGCAATGTAAGTAGATGATTTTGTTACATTAGTATGCGAAATGTTCTGTTGATGTGGTGCTTATTATTCACCATGTCGCCAAGTAAAATAAACGATCATAACACCAAGTATATTTAGCTTAGTTGGTGGACTCTCTACTTTCAAGTGTCATTGTTATTTTGTTTTTTTAAGGAATTGTGTTAATTTAATTATTCTTTTAAGTTATTTTTATTAACAAATAAATTGAAATTATATAAAATTTAATAAATATTACAACTAACAACATAACAACAAAAACAACAAAGCCTTAATCCCACTGCGTAGGGTTGGTTACATGAATTCTTTTTTTTAAGTGCATCCTAGTGTCATATTTTCATTTAGTTTAGTAAATTAAGATCACTTTTTAATACAATAAGCCCAAGTCTTCCTAGGTCTACCTCTGCCTATCTTAACACAAGTGAAATCTAAAACATTACCCTTCTAATCGGATCATCAGATGGTTGATGTTTAATGTGACCAAATCATCTAGGACGATTTTCTCTAATTTTATCCATCACAGGGTTACACCAACCCTATCATGAATATAAATATTACAACTCAATTAAAAAAATTAATAAAATAAAGATTAAAATATCAATATTATGTCATAAAATAAATGACTTATTTAAATTTATATTGAAAGACAAATTAATCTTAATGAATAAAATTAAATTAATTATTCATGTTAATTTGTAATTATTCATGTTAATTTGTAGCAAATAATAATTTAAAATATACTCATTCATTCATTCCACGCTACTTTTCCACACACACACACACACAACAAAGGAAGGGGAGGACGAGTTGCAGAAGAGCCAGATCAGAGGGCGGTCGCCGGCAATGATCTTCCCCAACTAAAAGCAACTGTGGTCAAAATTTCCATGATCTTCCCCAACTAAAAGCAACTGTGGTCAAAATTTCCAATTTCGGAAGATTAGAATAGCAATTAATATGCGTTCTGATCTTATCCATTCTACCATTTTGCTCGTCCCCTATTTACTAAATCCAGCGTGAAGATTATCGGCATTTACTCGATCCCTCAGGATTCACGGGCTTAAAAGCGGCTGCCAAACATCCCCCGAATTCGAGTTTCGATCGATCGAATAGCAGAGCAGAGAAGCGAAGATGATGGGCTCATATCTCCCCGACGATTCCCTTTTCCTCGGCCTTGACAGCTCCACCCAGTGAGCCTTTTTCTTTCATCCTCTTCTATTTCATCTTTTTAGTTCCGTAGATCTGCGATTTCTATTTTAATCTTGCAGGTCACTGAAGGCAACTGTGCTTGATTCAGACCTCGCCATTGTCGCATCAGAAGCTGTTCATTTCGACTCTCACCTGCCCCACTACAAGACCCGAGATGGAGTCTACAGAGACCCCTCCGATAACGGCAGGATCGTCTCCCCCACATTGATGTGGGTGGAGGCACTGGATCTCCTCCTCCAAACCCTCCAATCCAAAATCGATTTCCGAAGGGTTTCCGCGATTTCTGGAAGCGGACAGCAGCACGGAAGCGTTTATTGGANTGTCTCTCCCACATTGATGTGGGTGGAGGCACTGGATCTCCTCCTCCAAACCCTCAAATCCAAAATCGATTTCCGAAGGGTTTCCGCGATTTCTGGAAGCGGACAGCAGCACGGAAGCGTTTATTGGAAGAGGGGGAGTTCCGCCATCTTGGCTGCGTTGGATTACACTAAAACCCTGGCGGATCAGCTCGTCGATGCCTTCTCTGCATCGGAATCCCCGATCTGGATGGACAGCAGCACCACGTCGCAGTGCAGGGAGATTGAGGAGGCTGTGGGAGGGGCGATGGGGTTGGCGAGACTTACGGGATCGCGCGCCTACGAGAGATACACGGGGCCGCAGATTCGGAAGCTGGTGCAGAGGAAGAAGGAGGTTTATGATGATACTGAGAGGATCTCTCTTGTTAGTTCTTTCATGGCGTCTATTCTTATTGGAGGGTATGCTTGTATTGATCACACTGATGCAGCAGGAATGAACCTGATGGACATCGAGCACAGAGTTTGGTCCAAAATGGCGTTGGAGGTATGGATGTAGAGGAGTCAGCTTTCGAGCTGACTCAGTAATTATGCATGACTCGAGCTCAGCTCGAAAGCTCGACTGTTTTGATATAAGTAGATTAAAAATTTATGAAGTAGTAAAAGAATTAACATAATTGAGCTCTCAAGCTGAGTCAAACTAACCAGGAGCTTGAGCCTGAATAATATATAAGCTCGAAGCTAAGCTCGAGCTCAAGCTCGCGGTTGAATAAGCTTGACTCGGGAGCTCATTAACTAGTTCAGGTTGAGCCATCTCTACCGACTTACACTCTTATTTGGAGTTGTGATTTTGTAGGGTTTAGGTAGGGTTTAGTTGTTTGATATTGGTAGTTTGGTAATTCATGATCTCTTTTGGTAGGCTACAGCGCCGGGTTTAGAAGAGAAGCTGGGGAAGTTGGCACCACCGCATGCAGTTGCTGGATTGATAGCTCCTTATTTTGTGGAGAGGTGGGTTGCTGTTTTGTCAAAAGAATGGTAGATAAAATAGAAGGTTTTTTTTATGACAAAGTTTGAAGATTTGTAGATTGTTGCTGAGTTTTGTACTTCATTTGTTACTTTTAGGTTTCAGTTCAAGGAGGACTGTTTGGTTATTCAGTGGTCTGGAGACAATCCAAATAGTTTGGCAGGTTTGTTTTGTCATTATTTGGTGCCTTTATAACTATTATGCTATTTGACATAACTAGTGCTGTTTAGTCATATTCAGGATTCAATTTTTTTTTATTTTATTTTGGAAAAATTTACTTACATACCACACAGTTTCTATGTAAATTCTATGATTTTGGTCCTTTGTGTAAAATATCTCAAGTTTTCAGTGTAGAATATCACATAAATTAGCATTTTTTTTAATTGTGGTTAATTTATTGACTTTGCAGGATTGACCCTGAATACTCCAGGTGATCTAGCAATAAGCCTTGGAACAAGTGATACAGTGAGATTTCTTATACTTGTTTTTCTTTGCAGGCTTTAAACCTAATATGAAAGCTTTGGCTTTACTACTTGGACTGGAATTTTCAGGTCTTTGGAATAACAACGGAGCTAAAGCCCAGCCTTGAAGGGCATGTTTTTCCAAACCCTGTTGACCCAGAATGTTATATGGTTATGCTTGTCTATAAAAATGGATCTCTTACACGAGAAGGTACGGCTGGTTTTGACTTTTACACACCTAGCACGCAATACTTATGTATTTACATAACTCACACCTAAACTTTTGTATCTACATACATAGGACTTTGGTGCTTTAAACATGTGAGTGAAAATGTGTATTTTGCTTTTAAAAGTGGTAATATTGCTATTTTTGATGTGTTAAAAATTTGAGCGCTACGTGTGTAAATGTGAAACTTTAGGTCATGCTATGTATATAAATGCCCTTTTTTTTCTTTCATATTGACTTCTCATATCCTCTCACTGCCAATATGTTTATATTGTTTTGATAGATGTACGCAACAATCATGCCGAGCAGTCTTGGGAAGTGTTCAACAAGCATCTGGAGAACACGCCTCCTTTAAATGGTTGGGATTTCGATTCTTTACTTTCATCTTTGCGTCATTTTGATAACTTCCTGGACAATCACAAATCTTTGGAGACTTTTGTTTGAATTAGCAAGTCAATAATAACTTCCTTGTCTTCCCTGACCAACAAATCTGGATTAAAACTAGTGTTTCATTACATGAATATCCCTCTGTAAATTAAAAATAAATGCTAGCTCTTCTATTTGATCTACAGATTAGGGTGTCTGCTCTTTGGTCATTTGATAGTTCTTGTATTAGTCCAAGTCAACATGAAATCTTAAGTTTTCAAATTATGTAAAAATTATTGATGGCTTATTATAGTAATAATTGATTTTATTACTATTCAATCAATTAATATTATCATTTTATTATAATAATTGCTTGAATTATAATCATTTTTTTTCACCTTTAAAATAATTGAGTCATCTCTTGTGGCTCAAACTCATAGAATTACACTTATGCTCTAGCTGGGTGACTAGAGCTCGGCTTGACTCAATTACACCTCCAAAGGGACTTGGTGTACACATGGAGAGGTTGGGATTCATGGTACACATGTGTAGGATTACATTCATGAGTTAGTTGATGAGAGCACTATCATGGATTGTATTTTGTCGTGATAACAAACAGTTCCATTCATTATTATCAACTAAAAATCAATATGGATCACTATTTATGAAAATCATCATCTTATCAAACATTCAACGACTAAACCAATTATTTTATATAAAAGAAAATGAACATGCTTGGTTCAAATTCTTTATTTGCTAATTTGATTTGTAATAATTGGTCTATGACAACATGTTGGACTTTTGTGGATCAATTTGTCTCATTTATATCTAGATGATTTTTCACACCTTGATCAATTCAGGCTTTTGTTTTTGATGTCAGGCCATCTCTTTTTCATAATTGTTGATTTTATTACTATTCAAGCAATTTCATTTTTGTAAGCACTATTTTATATAGTTTCAATTTACAAGTATCATTAAAGTTCTCACAATCTCACAATCTTTAATTGAACTACGTCTATTGCATAGGTGGAAAAATAGGATTCTACTACAAGGAGCATGAAATAGTACCTCCCATGCCTGGTAATTTTGCATTTAAATCAAAATTTCATAATATAGCAATCTAATTTCATGGCCCAAACATACATACATATATATATATATATATATATAATTTAAGCTGATGTTAATTAAATGTGCAGTTGGGTTCCATCGTTATGTGATTGAGAACTTAGATAGCAACTCTTTGGAAGAGCTGCAGGAGCGTGAGGTGGAGGAGTTTGACTCTCCTGCAGAGGTTAGTATGTGTGATTAGAAGAAGAGCTTTGAGGGTAGATCAGTGGGGCTTCAGTATAAATACGGAAAATTCGCATTCATCTCCCTCAATTCTTATGTATTTACAAATCTAAACACCTAAACTTTCGTATTTATAAACCTATCTATGCATGAAAATATGCATTTAACTTACGAGAAGTAGGTCATGGTGATGCTAAAATGAGTTAAAAATAGTCATTTGGCTGTTTATATGGGGTTACTTTTTGCCAGAGTTTATATAAATGTCAAATTACTCCCTAAATTTTTTAAATTGGGGATGAAACTATCCTCCATGAAGACTGTCCTCCACCCCCAAGCAAAAAGTGATACGATTATTTGGACACTTCACTCAATATTAAATGTTTTTGTGCATGTAAATATGAAAGTTTGGGTGTTAGAATTGTGTGATATTTATGTAAATGGCCCTAAACGTATATTTTATGGTCATTGGATAGGTGCGCGCTCTAATCGAAGGGCAGTTCCTCTCAATGCGAGGTCATGCCGAGAGGTTCGGCATGCCGAGCCCTCCGAGGCGCATAATAGCGACCGGAGGGGCATCTTCCAATGAGAGCATTCTTGCAGCCATAGCAGCCATTTTTGGATGCCCTGTATATACAGTTCAAAGGCCTGATTCTGCTNAGCTCTAATCGAAGGGCAGTTCCTCTCAATGCGAGGTCATGCCGAGAGGTTTGGCATGCCGAGCCCTCCGAGGCGAATAATAGCCACCGGAGGGGCATCTTCCAACGAGAGCATTCTTGCAGCCATAGCAGCCATTTTTGGATGCCCTGTATATACAGTTCAAAGGCCTGATTCTGCTTCTTTGGGAGCGGCTTTGAGGGCAGCCCATGGCTGGTTTTGCAACAGAGAAGGGGATTTCGTGCCCATATCACAGCTGTATGAGGGTAAGCTGGACAGAACATCTCTTGCTGCTAAGCTCGCGAGGCCGGCCGGAGAGAAGAAGCTGCTTGCTAGGTACAGCCTGCTCATGAAGATGAGGATGCAGATAGAGAAGAATCTTGTGCACAGGTTGGGTCGCACCAAGGACTGAAATATATATTTATTTATTTTTATATGTACGCTGAGCGCACAAAATGAAATTTAATTTATGGATGAATAAGTGAGTTATTCAAAGACCCGTTTTTAATATCCATATATATATATATATATATATATATATATANTTTGCTAGGTACAGCCTGCTCATGAAGATGAGGATGCAGATAGAAAAGAATCTTGTGCACAGGTTGGGTCGCACCAAGGACTGAAATATATATTTATATATTTTTATATGTACGCTGAGCGCGCAAAATGAACTTTAATTTATGGATGAATAAGTGAGTTATTCAAAGACCCGTTTTTAATATCCTTATACATACATATGTATATATATATATAGATATTATTGATTTGTGTTGAAGTCTCTTTTACTCGCTGAAATTGTTTTTTTCTGAACTCATTTACTTTAATAAAAAAGGGATGTTTTTGTGTGTAATATATAGATTTCCCAGCCATTGTTCTGTTTTGTATGATAAATCAGAAAACACTATAAACAAATTCTGGAAGCAGATAGATTTACAGGGTGAAGGCGGTTGGTGGTGGGAAGATGAGCGGCACCTGGGTCATAGATTTGTTCCCAGTCTGCACACTGTCCAACACACTATCTTCAGTTGGTATGGGCTGAATCTCCTGAATTCTCTCCGGCACCACCTTCCTCCCTCCTCCTTCCACCCTGGCCAACACTTGGAAGTGTGCCGCCACCTTCTCCGGCTTCGTCTTCCACGACGGAAACCGTGACCAATCCACATCTCCGTCGGCTATCTTCTTCTCCACAAAGAAACTCATCTTCATGTAGGTCTGAGCCGACACCTCCGCCTTCAGCAGCTTGAACGTGCCCTTCTCAAGCCCCTTCTTCCCAAGGACTGAAGATAGCAGCTCTTCAAACCCTCTGAGGTTGGCGTCGGAGCCGTTCAACGAGGTGAGAGGCCAGAGGTTTCGCGGCGGGTTGGGTACATCTTGGGGGGATGGTGCAGGGATGGAAGAGCGGGAAGAGAGCTCGACTAGACCTGGAGAGAGGCGTTTTAGCTTGAGCTTGGGAGAGGAGGATGTGGATGAGGTGAGGGACGAGGGGCCGACGATGCGAAGAGAGACTAGTGGTTGGTCGGACGAGCGTGCGGAGCTTCGGAGAGCCTCGGCTATGTTTAGGAGACCAGAGGCGATGGGGAGGCTGCTACGATTTAGGGGGAGAGGGAGGTCAAGAGGGCGCCACAAGCTTACTGACCGGGCCCCTTTTACGATCACCGCTGCTCCATTGGAGAGAAGAACCTTCTTTAGGGTTCCGGCATCAACATCATGCTGCATATATGAAGTTACATTACAGTTTGTCACACAATTCATGTCTCAGTTATTCATGGCTTAACGTTTAAACAGTGATATCTTTTATGTGATATTGATACTCAATCAACAAATTTTTATAATCCGATATGAATCTCGAGGCACAACATGAATCAAAATAATATTTGGGCAAAGATTTATTATAAGTGAAAGAAAACTAGAATTGAAAGAATTTTATATTAGATGATTTTATGTTTATTTATCAAACACCAAAACTTTAATTTTTACATATAAATGCATTTTTCTGAATTGTTTTTTTTTTTTTTAACATTTACCACTCATTTCCTATGTATTTTCATATCTAACACCGAAACTTCATTTTTTGCAAATTTTTCACCTTGTGTATGCAATAAAAAAGTGTGCTTCACGTTGTAAAAGTTAAAATAGTGATATTTTTAAGTGATCTGAAAATATTGGATGGTGTAAATGTAAAAAAATAAAGTTTAGGTGTTAGATATGTAAATACATAGGTAGTGGATGTTATGTATACAACCATCCCTTTTTGGTTTAGACATTGTTGGACTACAACGCCAATCAATGGCTTTTTTATCTGATCAATCAAGTGATTACTTCTTATTTTTAATTATAAACTAATTATGATTATGAGTATTTTATAATTATTTAAAAGTTATAATATGTTCAATTCAATTATTGTATATCAACTCCTAACAATGCAATTTAGACAATAAGTTTACTATGNAAGACGAGTTGAGCTTGAGTGAGTTAAAAATTTGTGTGTTAAACACGTTTGTATTATCTCTTGTTCAAAATTGACTCGTGTTCAAATTAAGTTCATAGGAAATTTGTTCGTGCTCGGCTCGATATTGATCGTTTTGCTCGAGTTAGCTCATGTTCTCAAAATTTCAAGCAAAATAACAAAATTAATTAACATTTATAGGATGCAAATATGAAACATGCACCCTTTTGTTTTGTAATAAACAACACCTATCTAGAGATGTAAATGGGCGTAGTTGAGCTTAAACCACCCTCGACTTGAGCTTTATTAATTAATGGAGTCTTTGCTCAAGCTTAATTCTAAGAGTTCGAGCTATCATACGCCAGCTTACTTGATATGAAATAGAGAAAACGTATTATTTTAAACAAGTGTCGCGATGAAATGACAAATATGACAAATAAAATAAATATTTTAAAAATAATTAATAAAAATCATTTGATATAAAACGTATTTTAAATATACTTTTATTGATTAGTTTTTAAACCTTACGAGCTAACGAGGCAAGTCAGTGCTCACTTGAGCTTGGCTTGTAGGTTCATCGAGCTCACTTCATGAGTCATTTATCGAGTCGAGCCTGAGCCGGCTCATGACACCACTAAAACTTACTGTATTTCATAAATTTCTACAGAGAGAAACTGTTCATCAAAATCATGCCAACTAGAAAATGGAAGCTATAAGAAAGAAATTTGACATTTTCAAAACTAAAAAAATATTTATAATAAGATGAGAAATGAATAAATATTGGCATGAATAGGAAAAAAGAGACCAATCAATAGTGATGATCAAAATAAGATCATTGATGATATGCATTCATATATTCATAGCTTATTTGAATAATAATTATAAGGTTTCAAATAGTGGGGAAATTTGAGGAGTTTCAATCATATACATCAACTTCATATATCAGAGTCTATAATGAGAATAACAAAAATAGAAGCTCAGGTAGTTCAACCTGCAAAACTAATCGGGTCGCCAGATCATACCGGCCTGGTTCATCCAAAATCTGGTGATCAGACTGGATTCGATCCGATTCTTCATAAATATAAGGAAATGAGTAAAGTGCCAAAATAGTCCCCTCACTGTTTACACGGGATCATTTTAGTCGCATAGCACGTAAAAGTGTCAAATTAATCTCCAAATTTCTTAGATTAAAGCTGAAATATATCTCCATGAAAATTGAGGAGTCTAGAGATTAAATTGACACTTCTATAAAATCTGAGATAAATAATCCGTCTGCAAAAGAGCGAGGGGACGATTGCGACACTTCTCTCATATGGGGTGTGCTAGTAGTTGACATGGCAATGAAACTTAGCAAGCATGCATGCATGCAATTTGAAGGAGCAGATAGAAAACAAAGAAACTGTACAAGCTTGAAAGTGCTGGCTTGAAATTCTTGAAGATCATATACTGAGGTCTCATGCAAGACAATAAATTACCTCCTTCGAATTGTTGTGTAAATAATTTTCTTCTCTGAATGGTACAACTTTGTTTAAAATTTGTGCGTTGACAATGGCGGGATCCTGCAAGAAGAAGGTGGAAGGAAATTAACAAGAGAGATACATGAATGACAGCACGCGAAGAAAAGAGTAGAAGATTGACATTTTATGGTTGACCATTAGCATGAAGCATTCATGAAGAATGTACTTTACTCGGATTGCTGCCCGAGACCTTCGCCACACAAAGGCGACAAGAAACCATCTTCACGGCATAGAAAAGCCCGAGTTCTGATCGACGAGCAGAAAACGCAAGCATTTGGATCAAGCTTTCCAGGTATAAAGGAACATCTCACACCCGAAAATGCTGGAGTAGAATGATTAGCAGACAAAACATAATAAGAACTGTGGTGCTCCTGTTGGCATATAGTATGCATAAAAGCAGAAGAGCTGATATCTTGATGATGCTGAAGAACACAGGGCATTGGCATGGAAGGCCTATTGTTTAGGGATCCAGAAGCAGAGATGGCCCAATTTTCTATTGTTATTCCTTGTTTACCAGCCAAATCCAGCATTTGCTTCTGCCCAAGTCCTGATCCCAAGAGCATGTTCCAGAGGTTTCTTTGTGCTTCCCTTTGGTTGTGTATAACTTGATCACGCATGGCTATTTCAAACTGCAGCTCGGTATTCGCCATTCCCTTAATCATGCCAAAGTAGTTTGAATTCAGAATCAGAATCTCTTCACAATGTTTAAGGGGCCCTAAGGGATCACTTTTGAATTTTATTTTTTATTTATTTTATTTTATTTTGTATATATTTATAGTAGAAATAAAACATTCATGGTATGTGATAACGACCGAGATATTAGATGTTTTTTAAAAATACTCTAAACAACTTTTAGATATTTTGAATGTTTTTCAAAACAAGTAAATTTGTTTTTGAAAATAAAAAATAAAAAGGATATTTACATGTATGCCACAGAATTATTATGTATTAGCATATCTAACACCTAAACTTTTATATTTATATTTATATTTATAGAACTTTGGTGTCACAAGTTTATGCAGGAAAAGGTATGTTTCACTTAAAAAAAGTAAATAAAAATGGTATTTTGATGTGATATTAAAGATTTCAGTGTCATGCATGTAAATATGAAATTTTAAATGTTAGATATGTAAATGTGTCAGAATTGAGTGGTATATATATAAAAACCCCAAAATAAAAACATGCAAAAAATGAACTAGACAAACATATTTTTTTAAATAAAAGCAAAGTAACAAAAGCCAAAAGCAATTCCAAACTAACCCTAGGACTCCTAGCATGGAAACAAAGATTTCAAAAAGTTTCTCTTACCAGAAGCCTGTACTGGCTGAGAATATGCAAGTAGGTTTTGTTGCCATTGCTGCTGATGGCTTCCTCAATCATGTCTTGAAGATGGCGACGATGCTTCTCATTAGCTTCAATATCCTGAAGAAAAAAGAATGATTGTAGTATTCATTCATTGGTGCTACAAAATGTGAAAGCAGAGCGGCAAAGAAGACCCAGACAACCTTCCGATATACAGTGCCAGCCTCTTCATTGTCGCGTATGTTATCAAGAATAAGTTGCCTCCTTGATTTCAGAGCCTGAGCAATTCCTTCATCCTTTCCATAAGAACATCAATCCAAGAACTTATTAGCAGATGAAAATGGAACACAAAAATATAGATTATAAACTTGAACTAATCATCACCCAACATGGTTTATATCATGTTTGGTACATTATCAAAGAAAAATGTTGTGAATTGATGGAACAAGCATTGAATATCACACCTGAGATAAAAAGAGTTAACAACTGAGAGCATCCATAAAAAAAAGCTTGAAAAATAATTATCCATGAAAAAAATTCTTTAACTGAAGTGCAAAATATGTCACTGCATATTGGGAAAGAAACAAATAGTTGGCCATGTTCTATAATATATAAAGTTACAGCGTACTCAACAAAAGTTTAGCCAATTAACCTGCTGATTTCAAATATATGACACAAGAGGCCACCAAAAAGATTTGAACAGGTGGAAGGAATAAACGAAAACTAAACAATCTTCCAAGAAAGTTTGTAAGATATGTTGGTACCACAGTTAATCCAAACAATAATACGTAAAGTAAATATGATTACTAAAAATATCAAATAGGTGGTATAACCAAACATGCACTGAAATGGGAAAAAACAACATCACAACAAGTGACACGCTGCTGGGGTTGATCTCGAGTGGTGGTGGTTGACGTTAGGGCTTGAAAAGGTAGCGGCAAGATAGGGAAGTTGTGGGACTGAGGGGAAATGGTGGCAACGGAACTATCAGTTGGGGAACACTGGGACAGCAACAACAGCAAGTGGAGTGTGAGGTGCGGTGGGAAAGCCTGGAACAGCTACAGGACAGCAGAAAAATAACAGGTTTTCAGTTTCCGGATGACTGCAGAGAGGTGAAAGGGGCTACAGACAAGAGTCAGCAAGCTGGATTGATGAAAGCAGGAGACGGGCGGTTGGATTGCATGATTAACAGCAAAGATTGCTGTCCCAGGCGGCTGCAGCAGTGGAGTAAGATGACAACAGCGAAGGAGGTGAGGAGCAAGGGGTGGCTGTCTGAGGTGGTGGCAGCAAGTATGAAGGGTTGGTTGGAAAACTGCAGAGAAAAACAACAAACGAGTGTTGTTTGGGGGCGGCTGCAGCAATGAGGGCGCCAAGGAACGTCATGGAGAAGATGCGAAAGAAGGTAGGGAAGGTAATCACCAGCTTGGGAGGGAGATACAACCAGAGCATCACTCAAACCCTCAGATATAGCCTTCGAAGGGAAAATGAAGACGCCGTTGGCAATCTAGAAAATTCATGCAAAACCTAAACCTAAAAATATCAAAGAAACAAATATATAACAATAAGATAACAAGCTCAAGTGGACCGGCCAACTCCAGGGCATCGAAAAAAACTTGGACTAGTTCAGTCCAGGTACGAATCAGAAGCCACTTCCGGCGTGGAACTTCCCGCATTATGTTCGCTCGTGGGAGCGTGTCCCGCTCCGAGTTACATGCTTCAATAATAATCTAGAATTGGGAAATTACATATATATATTTACATATATATATATATATATATATATATATAGCACCCAAAACATTGCTATTTACAAGACTAGCACTCTATTTCATCCATTTTCAAATTCGTACTCAAATATCAAAATTCACAATAAAACCTCAACACATATTTTCATTTTTATCAAATTCCTGATGGTTTGATCGTGGCATGCTTAAATACATTGGTTGGGTTGTTTAAAAAAATCACTTGGTGCAAGTTTTGGAAATGGAAATAATAACGTTGCAAGTGCTATATGTTATTATCCCTAAAATCTAACTAGTATTGAGATATGCGAGATCACGAACCTTATTTTTTNCGAGATATTAGATGTTTTTTAAAAATACTCTAAACAACTTTTAGATATTTTGAATGTTTTTCAAAACAAGTAAATTTGTTTTTGAAAATAAAAAATAAAAAGGATATTTACATGTATGCCACAGAATTATTATGTATTAGCATATCTAACACCTAAACTTTTATATTTATATTTATATTTATAGAACTTTGGTGTCACAAGTCTATGCAGGAAAAGGTATGTTTCACTTAAAAAAAGTAAATAAAAATGGTATTTTGATGTGATATTAAAGATTTCAGTGTCATGCATGTAAATATGAAATTTTAAATGTTAGATATGTAAATGTGTCAGAATTGAGTGGTATATATATAAAAACCCCAAAATAAAAACATGCAAAAAATGAACTAGACAAACATATTTTTTTAAATAAAAGCAAAGTAACAAAAGCCAAAAGCAATTCCAAACTAACCCTAGGACTCCTAGCATGGAAACAAAGATTTCAAAAAGTTTCTCTTACCAGAAGCCTGTACTGGCTGAGAATATGCAAGTAGGTTTTGTTGCCATTGCTGCTGATGGCTTCCTCAATCATGTCTTGAAGATGGCGACGATGCTTCTCATTAGCTTCAATATCCTGAAGAAAAAAGAATGATTGTAGTATTCATTCATTGGTGCTACAAAATGTGAAAGCAGAGCGGCAAAGAAGACCCAGACAACCTTCCGATATACAGTGCCAGCCTCTTCATTGTCGCGTATGTTATCAAGAATAAGTTGCCTCCTTGATTTCAGAGCCTGAGCAATTCCTTCATCCTTTCCATAAGAACATCAATCCAAGAACTTATTAGCAGATGAAAATGGAACACAAAAATATAGATTATAAACTTGAACTAATCATCACCCAACATGGTTTATATCATGTTTGGTACATTATCAAAGAAAAATGTTGTGAATTGATGGAACAAGCATTGAATATCACACCTGAGATAAAAAGAGTTAACAACTGAGAGCATCCATAAAAAAAAGCTTGAAAAATAATTATCCATGAAAAAAATTCTTTAACTGAAGTGCAAAATATGTCACTGCATATTGGGAAAGAAACAAATAGTTGGCCATGTTCTATAATATATAAAGTTACAGCGTACTCAACAAAAGTTTAGCCAATTAACCTGCTGATTTCAAATATATGACACAAGAGGCCACCAAAAAGATTTGAACAGGTGGAAGGAATAAACGAAAACTAAACAATCTTCCAAGAAAGTTTGTAAGATATGTTGGTACCACAGTTAATCCAAACAATAATACGTAAAGTAAATATGATTACTAAAAATATCAAATAGGTGGTATAACCAAACATGCACTGAAATGGGAAAAAACAACATCACAACAAGTGACACGCTGCTGGGGTTGATCTCGAGTGGTGGTGGTTGACGTTAGGGCTTGAAAAGGTAGCGGCAAGATAGGGAAGTTGTGGGACTGAGGGGAAATGGTGGCAACGGAACTATCAGTTGGGGAACACTGGGACAGCAACAACAGCAAGTGGAGTGTGAGGTGCGGTGGGAAAGCCTGGAACAGCTACAGGACAGCAGAAAAATAACAGGTTTTCAGTTTCCGGATGACTGCAGAGAGGTGAAAGGGGCTACAGACAAGAGTCAGCAAGCTGGATTGATGAAAGCAGGAGACGGGCGGTTGGATTGCATGATTAACAGCAAAGATTGCTGTCCCAGGCGGCTGCAGCAGTGGAGTAAGATGACAACAGCGAAGGAGGTGAGGAGCAAGGGGTGGCTGTCTGAGGTGGTGGCAGCAAGTATGAAGGGTTGGTTGGAAAACTGCAGAGAAAAACAACAAACGAGTGTTGTTTGGGGGCGGCTGCAGCAATGAGGGCGCCAAGGAACGTCATGGAGAAGATGCGAAAGAAGGTAGGGAAGGTAATCACCAGCTTGGGAGGGAGATACAACCAGAGCATCACTCAAACCCTCAGATATAGCCTTCGAAGGGAAAATGAAGACGCCGTTGGCAATCTAGAAAATTCATGCAAAACCTAAACCTAAAAATATCAAAGAAACAAATATATAACAATAAGATAACAAGCTCAAGTGGACCGGCCAACTCCAGGGCATCGAAAAAAACTTGGACTAGTTCAGTCCAGGTACGAATCAGAAGCCACTTCCGGCGTGGAACTTCCCGCATTATGTTCGCTCGTGGGAGCGTGTCCCGCTCCGAGTTACATGCTTCAATAATAATCTAGAATTGGGAAATTACATATATATATTTACATATATATATATATATATATATATATATATAACCCAAAACATTGCTATTTACAAGACTAGCACTCTATTTCATCCATTTTCAAATTCGTACTCAAATATCAAAATTCACAATAAAACCTCAACACATATTTTCATTTTTATCAAATTCCTGATGGTTTGATCGTGGCATGCTTAAATACATTGGTTGGGTTGTTTAAAAAAATCACTTGGTGCAAGTTTTGGAAATGGAAATAATAACGTTGCAAGTGCTATATGTTATTATCCCTAAAATCTAACTAGTATTGAGATATGCGAGATCACGAACCTTATTTTTTGTGATGGCATCATCTAGATGTTGCAGTTCAGTGCGGTTTCGAAGGTTTGTTTCCTCAAGCTCAAACAATGCCTTCTGTAGATTTATGCGTTCCTGGACATTTTCACTAGTTTCCTGGCTTAGAGCATTCAGCCAAGAAATCTCATCATTTGAAGTTTTCTCAACAGGTTTTACATTTAGAGACTCCTTCTCAGCCAGTTCTTTTCTTAAACGACAAACTTCCACCTATAGTCATCAATTCAGAAAAAATTCTTATCAATAATTTGAACATGCGTATGCTTCTTCATAAAAATACCATTACCTGGAGACTGTCTATCATTTTTTGGTAATCTGCGACGTGAGTGTCGATAATCCCAATATTTTTCTGAAAGAAAGAAAAACCAAAATTAATCTTAGAAATCACAACTTCAATTTGGTGCCTCAAATGTTAGAATAATTTTTTTATACGCAGGTGCAACAAAAATATTAAGCTATTTCATTACAATCTTAAAAGTTGATGCTTTATTTGTAAGAATATGTAGCTTAGGTTTGTTAGATTATTTAGCATATATCTATGCCTTTTATTATTTCTCCTTTTTTTCTCAGATTAGGATGGTTCAAGGAAATCATTATCAATAACTGAAAATGATGACTTTATAAGTCTCAACTAAATAATCATCTATGAATGAGTGCACATAGCTCAAAAATCCCCCAAAAAAGGAATGAGTGCACATAGCTAAATAATCATCTATGAATGAGTGCACATAGCTTAATAATCATCTATGAATGAGTGCACATAGCTTAAAACTTATGCATGAAAAGGTGCATTTCATTTTTAAAAGTGACAATAGTGCTATTTTTTATGTGATATTAAAGATTTGAGAGCTATATGTGTAAATATGAAAATTTAGGTATGAGATGTTTAAATATATAAGAATTGTGTACCCCAAAAAAAAGTGAATAGCAAAAGGACTACTCTTACATGTACATGTGTCTTGATTTCCTTGGCGCGGTCAGCATATTTCAGGGTATTGACTGTATGATGATACTGATCATCAGCAGGTGAAATGGTAGCAATCATAACAGTTTGTGAGTTGCCGCTAAGACCATCCTTCAATATCCGAGTCAGCTTGCTGCAGAGCACTATCGTATAAGACACCTATAAAAATAGGGAGATTTACATACATACACCTCAATTCCTATGTATATACATATATAACATCTAAACTTCAATTTTCACATATATGTCACTATCTACACATAAAAAATTGTATTTTACTTTTTAAAAGTTAAAATAGTGGTATTTATGGTGTGATATAAAAGGTTCGGGAGGTATAAATGTAAACAATAAAGCTTAGGGGTTACAATGTAAATATATAGGAATTGGGTGGTAATTCTGTAAAAACCCCTAAAAAAATCTTTATCTTGTGTGGTAAAACATGCTGATTACCTATTTCGATAAGGAACATATGCGAGACCTTTCTTTTGGTGTTTTCCTAAGGCATTGATGCAGTTCGCCAAAGCAAGAAGTGAGCGATTAATATTTGATCCATCTCTAAGTTTCTGGCCACCACTATTCGTTTCAGAAGCTCTTTCGCTGAACAATGAATGGCAACACAACTTCAAAACAAAAGGGTAAAAGTTGAATTTACAGAGAAAGTGTGCCAAGTAGAACATGCGACCTTCCAGCCAGATCTACGAGTGCAAGCTTTCCACGCAGAATCTGACTGCGGTGTTGATTTTTCTGTTTTCTTTTCACAGTGATCTCCAGTACAGCATGTGAACTGTTGATATCAGTTGGAAACAAAAAAAGTTTGTTTAAACTTGTGTACAATTTTAGGAAATTTTACACACATACAACACAATTCATGCCTTTACATATCGGACACAAAATTTCATATTTACATTTATAACACTCTCGTGTCATAAATTTAAGCATGAAAAATGTGTATTTCACTTTAAAAATTAATAATTGTGATATTTTTGAAGTATTAAAGTGTTGGGTGTTATAAATGTAAATATGAAAATTTAGCTAAATACGAATTGTGTGGTATGCATGTAAATCTTTCTACTTAAACTAGGGAAGCCATACATATGTTGTAAGCTAGAAAGTCAACAACGAAATTAGAAATGGGCTAAAATCCTGAAGAAAATAAAACGAAAGCGTAAAGAAAGCACAATAAAAGCGGGTCATTTGGGATCATTTTTATTTTTTATTTTTATTTTTTTTTACTAAAAGAAAGCAGGATAAAATTCACATTTTGCAGGCCATTTGGGATCATTTTTATTTTTTATTTTTATTTTTTTTACTTATACTTTGATTTGAAATAAAATATATTTGATTATGATATGATTATTTTTAAAAACACTCCAAAAATGAGTTTTTTTCAGTGTTTTCAAATATATGTTAATTTATTTTTAGAAATAAAAAATAAAAATATGTAAAAAATATATTAAACAAATATATTTTAAAAATAAGAAAAAATAAAAATATAAACAAAAAACAAAAAACAAAACAAGCCCTTAGGAAAAAGAAACAAAGGGCTTTAATAGACTTTTGTGCTGCATTATATAAGTTTAAATTTTCATCTGATGGATCAGGTACAAAGCCCCAATAAATGATTAGAATTTTGAAAGGCAGGAACAAAATATAAGCTACAATTCTATAGCTTACCGAGATGAAGTTTGATTGGCCTCTGTGCTTTCTGTCTTACGCCTACTGTTTCCAAGATTTAAAAGTTCAAGAATTCTATCAGCTGATTGGACCTGAGGAAATTGAACAATATAATAAGTGACAATAAGAGGAAATTTGAAATGAGGCATCCTAACAGAATAAATAATGAAAATGTAAAGCATGTAATCCTGTTTAGATTAATTTCGTTATTTATGGCATAAGCATGCAATATATGCTTAGATAAAGTATCCATGAAAATTAATATGCAGAATGATGTCATAACGTCAGGGAGTTCAATTAAAACAAATAGCTAAATGTTACATAATAGAGGTATCAAAGGAATAGAACCCTTTCAAAGCTAATTTGAATTTTTATTTTAAAGCAATCTATGGAATTTATTGCTATGAAATCGATTAATTTATATAATTCTTTCAGAAAATCACTGGACCCAAAGCCAGCCTATAGGAGCTGAAGCATGACTGAACCGGTTTATTGAGGTTTTGATATTTCATATTTTATAAAAACATTACTGCAAAAAAGATTAAAAAAAATTAATTCAAAAAAAATCATTAAGAGTTGCAAGCTTAAAATCCTATGTACTTAAAAACTCCTTGAGACCAATCAAATTGGGGCCAATAAACCGAACCCTTAGCAAACTCAATATCGATTGAGTTTGACCAAATAACATGATTGGTTAACCCAAGGGGAAGGGTGATTGAGTTCATTTAAACCCATTTGGGTAATGAGAAACTTAGTCAAGAGGATGGAGATCCATTCAAAAGGACTCCTTTGGGAGTTGCAGGTAGGGCGATGAATGATCCAATTTTGAACCGAGCTAGGGGCTTGCAATAGCTCAAAATTGGCTTATGGCTCCTTGTATTTGATTTTGAACAAGCTTTGTTTGAAATTAAAACGACCTAGATCAAGCTCGAAATAAAAAGAGCTAGCACGAATGGAGCTATTTGGATCCATTCTCGCAAACGAGCTGACATGTTTTGATTGAATCAGCTTAAAATTAACAAATACAAATAAATTTTAAAAAACCCAAAATCCTACCACTAATTTAAAAAAAAACTTCAAGCCAATCTTGAGCCAATTCATGTATGGCTCAAAATAGGCTTGAAATAATTTTGATCAATGATTTCAACTTATGACTTGGCTTGCTTACTTCGATCCAAACTCAAATTTTTGAGCCATTGATAATCTTTGAGCTAAATTCTCAACCTTAGTTGTCAGGGGATGAGGTTAAGCGCTTGATTAATCAGTTCAGGTTGAATTTAGTCTACCAAATCAAGCCAATTGATGTTGCCAGTGACTTACTTTTCAATAGCTTATACTAAATTGTTAGTAGTCTCCTCTTAACAACTGTTTTCGTCAGAGAAACAACATGGTCAATGTTGACACATGTCCTAATCACGAAGATAATGCCTCCACAATCTAGTGAATCAATCAGATACCAAAGGGATGAATAAACAACCCCTAATTTCTTGCATATCCCTCCATATGAAACCATATGACGTAGTGACCAAATGATAATGTTTCATTACATGAGTGAGAGAAGAAAGAAGAATGGACTGAGCAGAAACTTTAACAGAGCTAGGAGAGGAGATCTACAGCAACCAAGTATTTCAAAAGCCAGTTAGCCTCGACAATTTGCATATACTTTAGGAGGGGGACATTAAACCCATCTTTAGTAGATTTTTCATGTGTATCAGCTATGTGATTCTCACATATGTATAAATGGAATGAGAATATTAAGTAAGATAACTTATTAAAGCGGAACTAGGAGGTTCATAGTCACCTTAGGGATAATGAAAATATGTGAAAATTGACATTAATGGATGCTATGTGATTTCAATCATCCGATGAAGTAAACAATGGAAATAATAACTTGTGTACATGATGAATAAGCTTACAAATGGTAATGTTAATCTGCATGGACAATGACTCACTCTCCTTGAGGTTGAGAAGTTTTCTGACCAGCCAACAAGATTAACTAGATAATTTGAGTTGACTTTGATAATTGCTCGAACCTACCCTGGTCATCCTAATAGCATTGCTGATGAAAGTACCAATTTTTGTTTATCTATTTCCACTAACTTTTCCTTAACTTTTGTTATTGTTTTACCTCTAGGAAATGGGTTGACGTTGGGCTTCGAAGGCAAGAGTGAAAGTGAGTGGGAGCTGACTAGGCCTACTAGACTTGTTTTTTTGTATTCAATTAGCGGGCCTTGTTTTGTAAAAATTTGTATCTTGAACTCCATTGTATAGAATTCTAGTTGTGGCAACACTTATTAATAGATTGCAAAATTTCATCACTTTATGCTCTTTTATTAGTTTCTCTTCAAAAAAAAAAAAATGCCAATTAACTCAATCTCTCTACGGTTAAACCTTTCTACCCATCCAAGGCCTCAAAATAACTCCAACCGGTGGTCAGATTATCTGTTCCATCACTTGGACAAAATGAGCCAGTGGAATTAAATACAAAGCATTGACATTTCAAAATACTATTTGTGTTCTTGTTGCACGTGTCAGATGTGAAAACACCTTTGACACATCATAACACGTGTTTAATATTCTTNGAGCTCGAAGCTAAGCTCGAGCTCAAGCTCGCGGTTGGCTAAGCTTGACTCGGGAGCTCATTAACTAGTTGAGTTTGAGCCATCTCTACCGACTTACACTCTTAGTTGGAGTTGTGATTTTGTAGGGTTTAGTTGTTTGATATTGGTAGTTTTGTAATTCATGATCTCTTTTGGTAGGCTACAGCGCCGGGTTTGGAAGAGAAGCTGGGGAAGTTGGCACCACCGCATGCAGTTGCTGGATTGATAGCTCCTTATTTTGTGGAGAGGTGGGTTGCTGTTTTGTCAAAAGAATGGTAGATAAAATAGAAGGTTTTTTTTATGACAAAGTTTGAAGATTTGTAGATTGTTGCTGAGTTTTGTACTTCATTTGTTACTGATAGGTTTCAGTTCAAGGAGGACTGCTTGGTTATTCAGTGGTCTGGAGACAATCCAAATAGTTTGGCAGGTTTATTTTATCATTATTTGGTGCCTTTATAACTATGATGCTATTTGACATAACTACTGCTGTTTAGTCATATTCAGGATTCAATTTTTTATTTTATTTTATTTTATTTTGGGAAATTTACTTACATACCACACAGTTTCTATGTAAATTCTATGATTTTGGTCCTTTGTGTAAAATATCTCAAGTTCTCAGTGTAGAATATCACATAAATTAGCATTTTTTTAAATTGTGGTTAGTTTATTGACTTTGCAGGATTGACCCTGAATACTCCAGGTGATCTAGCAATAAGCCTTGGAACAAGTGATACAGTGAGATTTCTTATACTTGTTTTTCTTTGCAGGCTTTAAACCTAATATGAAAGCTTTGGCTTTACTACTTGGACTGGAATTTTCAGGTCTTTGGAATAACAACCGAGCTAAAGCCCAGCCTTGAAGGGCATGTTTTTCCAAACCCTGTTGACCCAGAATGCTATATGGTTATGCTTGTCTATAAAAATGGATCTCTTACACGAGAAGGTACGGCTGATTTTGACTTTTCTTTTTGGGAAATTTACATAACTAGCACGCAATACTTATGTATTTACATAACTCGCACCTAAACTTTTGTATCTACATACATAGGACTTTGGTGCTTTAAACATGTGAGTGAAAATGTGTATTTCGCTTTTAAAAGTGGTAATATTGCTATTTTTGATGTGTTAAAGATTTGAGCGCTACGTGTGTAAATGCGAAACTTTAGGTCATGTATGTATATAAATGCTCTTTTTTTTCTTTCCTATTGACTTCTCATATCCTCTCACTGCCAATATGTTTATATTGTTTTGATAGATGTACGCAACAATCATGCCGAGCAGTCTTGGGAAGTGTTCAACAAGCATCTGGAGAACACGCCTCCTTTAAATGGTTGGGATTTCGATTCCTTACTTTCATTTTGATAACTTCCTTGACAATCACAAATCTTTGGAGACTTTTGTTTGAATTAGCAAGTCAATAATAACTTCCTTGTCTTCCCTGACCAACAAATCTGGATTAAAACTAGTGTTTCATTACATGAATATCCCTCTGTAAATTAAAAATAAATGCTAGCTCTTCTATTTGATCTACAGATTAGGGTGTCTGCTCTTTGGTCATTTGATAGTTCTTGTATTAGTCCAAGTCAACATGAAATCTTAAGTTTTCAAATTATGTAAAAATTATTGATGGCTTATTATAGTAATAATTGATTTTATTACTATTCAATCAATTAATATTATCATTTTATTATAATAATTGCTTGAATTATAATCAATTTTTTTCACCTTTAAAATAATTGAGTCATCTCTTGTGCTGGCTCAAACTCATAGAATTACACTTATGCTCTAGCTAGGTGACTAGAGCTCGGCTTGACTCAGTTACACCTCTAAAGGGACTTGGTGTACACGTGGAGAGGTTGGGATTCATGGTACACGTGTGTAGGATTACATTCATGAGTTAGTTGATGGGAACACATTCATGGATTGTATTTTGTCATGATAACAAACAGTTTCATTCATTATTATCAACTAAAAATCAATATGGATCACTATTTATGAAAATCATCATCTTATCAAACATTCAACGACTAAACCAATTATTTTATATAAAAGAAAATGAACATGCTTGGTTCAAATTCTTTATTTGCTAATTTGATTTTTAATAATTGGTCTATGACAACATGGACTTTTGTGGATCAATTTGTCTCATTTATATCTAGATGGTTTTTCACACCTTGATCAATTCAGGCTTTTGTTTTTGATGTCAGCCCATCTCTTTTCCATAATTGTTGATTTTATTACTATTCAAGCAATTTCATTTTTGTAAGCACTATTTTATATAGTTTCAATTTACAACTATCATTAAAGTTCTCACAATCTCACAATCTTTAATTGAACTACGTGTATTGCATAGGTGGAAAAATAGGATTCTACTACAAGGAGCATGAAATAGTACCTCCCATGCCTGGTAATTTTGCATTTAAATCAAAATTTCATAATATAGCAATCTAATTTCATGGCCCAAACATACATACATATATATATATATATATATATAATTTAAGCTGATGTTAATTAAATGTGCAGTTGGGTTCCATCGTTATGTGATTGAGAACTTAGATAGCAACTCTTTGGAAGAGCTGCAGGAGCGTGAGGTGGAGGAGTTTGACTCTCCTGCAGAGGTTAGTATGTGTGATTAGAAGAAGAGATTTGAGGGTAGATCAGTGGGGGTTCAGTATAAATATACGGAAAATTCACATTCATATCCCTCAATTCTTAGTATTTACAAATCTAAACACCTACTTTCGTATTTATAGACCTATCTATGCATGCAAATATGCATTTAACTTACGAGAAGTAGGTCATGGTGATATTAAAATGAGTTAAAAATAGTCATTTGGCTGTTTATATGCGGTTACTTTTTGCCAGAGTTTATATAAATGCCAAATTAGTCCCTAAATTTTTTAAATTGGGGATGAAGCTATCCTCCATGAAGACTGTCCTCCACCCCCAAGCAAAAAGTGATACGATTATTTGGACACTTCACTCAATATTAAATGTTTTTGTGCATGTAAATATGAAAGTTTGGGTGTTAGAATTGTGTGATATTTATGTAAATGGCCCTAAACGTATATTTTATGGTCATTGGATAGGTGCGCGCTCTAATCGAAGGGCAGTTCCTCTCAATGCGAGGTCATGCCGAGAGGTT
>JXCR01126926.1:34120-60392 GCA_002079205.1 Phalaenopsis hybrid cultivar
TTTTTTTTTTTTCTGAACTCATTTACTTTAATAAAAAGGGATGTTTTTGTGTGTCATATATAAATTTCCCAGCCATTGTTGTGTTTTGTATGATCAATCAGAAAACACTATAAACAAATACTGGAAGCAGATAGATTTACAGGGTGAAGACGGTTGGTGGTGGGAAGATGAGCGGCACCTGGGTCATAGATTTGTTCCCAGTCTGCACACTGTCCAACACACTATCTTCAGTTGGTATGGGCTGAATCTCCTGAATTCTCTCCAGCACCACCTTCCTCCCTCCTCCTTCCACCCTAGCCAACACTTGGAAGTGAGCTGCCACCTTCTCCGGCTTCGTCTTCCACGACGGAAACCGTGACCAATCCACATCTCCGTCGGCTATCGTCTTCTCCACAAAGAAACTCATCTTCATGTAGGTTTGAGCCGACACCTCCGCCTTCAGCAGCCTGAACGTGCCCTTCTCAAGCCCCTTCTTCCCAAGGACTGAAGATAGCAGCTCTTCGAACCCTCTGAGGTTGGCGTCGGAGCCGTTCAACAAGGTGAGAGGCCAGAGGTTTCGCGGCGGGTTGGGTATATCTTGTGGGGATGGTGCAGGGATGGAGGAGCGGGAAGAGAGCTCGACTAGACCTGGAGAGAGGCGTTTTAGCTTGAGCTTGGGAGAGGAGGATGTGGATGAGGTGAGGGACGAGGGGCCAACGATGCGAAGAGAGACTAGTGGTTGGTCGGATGAGCGTGCGGAGCTTCGGAGAGTCTCGGCTATGTTTAGGAGACCAGAGGCGATGGGGAGGTTGCTACGATTTAGGGGGAGGGGGAGGTCGAGAGGGCGCCACAAGCTTACTGACCGGGCCCCTTTTACAATCACCGCTGCACCGTCGGAGAGAAGAACCTTCTTTAGGGTTCCGGCATCAACATCATGCTGCAAGTATGAAGTTACATTACAGTTTGTGACACAGTTCATGTCTCAGTTATTCATGGCTTTACGTTTAAACAGTGATATCTTTTATGTGATATTGGTACTCAATCAACAAATTTTCATAATCCGATATGAATCTCGAGGCACGGCATGAATCAAAATAATATTTGGGCAAGGATTTACTAGAAGTGAAAGAAAACTAGAATTGAAAGAATTTTATATTAGATGATTTTATGTTACATTCAACCACTAAGTTCTTATTTATCAAACACCAAAACTTTAATTTTTATATAAATGCATTTTTCTGAATTGATTTTTTTTTTTTTGAAACATTTACCTCTCATTTCCTATGTATTTTCAAATCTAACACCGAAACTTCATTTTTTGCAAATTTATCACCTTGTGTATGCAATTAAAAAGTGTGCTTCACATTATAAAAGTTAAAATATTGATATTTTTTATGTGATGTGAAAATATTGGATGGTGTAAATGTAAAAAAATAAAGTTTAGGTGTTAGATATGTAAATAGATAGGTGGTGGATGTTATGTATATAACCATCCCTTTTTGTTTTAGAGATTGTTGGACTACAACGCCAATCAATGGTTTTTTTATCTGATCAATCAAGTAATTACTTCTTACTTTTAATTATAAACTAATTATGATTATGAGTATTTTATAATTATTTAAAAGTTATAATATGTTCAATTCAATTATTGTACATCAACTCCTAACAATGCAATTTAGACAATAATTTTACTATGATTTTAGCTAATGATTGTCAAATTGTAACCCTAAACACAGCATAATATGGATTATAATATCAATGATAGATTTAATCTAAAAAAAACTCGCAAAATGATGTAAAAAAATCCAGAACAGAGAGCAATTAAATTGAAAATGAACTACGCATGAAGGCAAAAAACAGGGAAGAAATCGTTACCGGCAAGGCGAGCCTTATATCATCCGCATCCTGAATCCAGAGCTCCATCGGCCCCGCAATCTGGAACGGGGGAAGCACAGGTGCAGCCACCCCCTCCTCAATTCTCCCCCTCTCCGCCAACGCCTTCTCTTCATCACCAACATCGGACGCAGGGGGCCGGAAGATCGGAAGACCGACGAAGTCCCACCGGCTCACATCCTCCAGAAGTTTAAACGGAATCACTTTCTTCTCCACCTCTATATCAAATTCGTACGCCACCGACTGTCCGACGAGCGCATCCCTTACATCGAATCCAGACACTCTGAAACCCTCCGCGCCATGGAAACCTAGGCCCTTCACGATTGAATCCCTCAATTCCTTCACCAAATCCAAACATCATAATTAGGATTTCCAATGATCAACCACAAAAAGACCAGAAAATAAAAAATAAAAAAAAAGGTTGATGAATCGTCCTTTCTTACCGAGATTGCTTTCGGCACTGGAGGTGCTAGGGTTTCGGAGGTTACTAGAGCACTCACGGCTCCGATCCAGACGAGTAGGAGAAATCCGGCANAGACCAGAAAATTTTTTTTAAAAAAAAGGTTGATGAATCGTCCTTTCTTACCGAGATTGCTTTCGGCACCGGAGGTGCTAGGGTTTCGGAGGTTACTAGAGCACTCACGGCTCCGATCCAGACGAGTAGGAGAAATCCGGCCGTAGAACAGAATTGGATCGCCATCGGACTGTAAATCCGAGCGATTTCTATCTAAAATTCGAAGGATTGTCGGGAATTTCTCTTCCGATTTGAGGATTTCGAAGGATTGGAGAGGGATAGAGAGAGAGTATGAGAATTATTTCTTAGAGGAAATTTGTTTTAATAGAGGGAGAAGATTCTGGAACGAGGTTTGTATGATAGTTGATGGATGGCGGAACGAGAAATTCATAGCGTGACGCGGAGGTCGAATCTTATTGGTTGAAAAATTATAACGACGTGGCAAAATCTGCCACGTAAGATTATAAAATTACAGGCTTTTACCAGCTCACNAGTAGAGCAAAATTGGATCGCCATCGGACTGTAAATCCGAGCGATTTCTATCTAAAATTCGAATGATTATCGGGAATTTCTCTTCCGATTTGAGGATTTCGAAGGATTGGAGAGGGATAGAGAGACTATGAGAATTGTTTCTTAGAGGAAATTTGTTTTAATAGAGGGAGAAGATTCTGGAACGAGGCTTGTATGATAGTTGATGGAAGGCGGAACGAGAAATTAATAGCGTGACGCGGAGGTCGAATCTTATTAGTTGAAAAATTATAACGACGTGGCAAAATCTGCCACGTAAGATTATAAAATTACAGGCTTTTACCAGCGTACCATCCCATGCCTATCTATTTATCAAGGTTCAAGTTTATTTTTTATATTTATATCTTTTGAGTGCAGGATAATTTGTGATGGCAGAGCAACGAGTTATTATCTTAACATTGTACGAGAATTTAACATACATTTAAGTAATAAATTTGATAGGTAGAAACACCATAAGTTTTTATGTGAAAAATAAAAAATAAAGAAAAATCATGATGTCTGACATAGTTGAAATGATCTACTATGTTGTTGATTTCACGTACATACTTTTATCTCGTAGACTCGAAAAGGGTACACGGTTTCTCAAGTTACAATGCTTGTGCATGTTAGAGCATGTTACATTACGATATGGATCGGTCATAGCGAGAAATAGTTGTTGGAGCTTTGATACACCATATTCTAGGTTGGCATGACGTTCGAGTTGAGTCACAGTTCTATAGAATGTTTCGTGACTCTGCGAAGTTAGTTTTTGTTTCACATGGTGTTACGTCGCTCTGTAAAGCAAGTTTGGACTTCGCTTGGAGCTTCACGTCAATTAGTAGGGGGGTGACCGATGGGAGATTCAATGATTGTCGGTAGGTGATGGTTGAGTGTCGGTGTTGGTGGTTGTGAGAGCTGGAGATATTCTCCGGATTTACGGTTTAGAAACAATGCTAGATTTCAGAGAGGGCATAACTCTAGTTAATGAAGGAATTCAGATAACTTCATCGGACAGCTTTGAGAGATTCTTTAAATTGGACGGTGTTCAATGAACATTTGAGTGTCTTAGTGATATTAAAATTGAGCAACCATGGGTTCGTTGGATTCGTCTCACCGAGATGTCCGATTTGACTATAAGCTTATCAAATTTAAACTTCATTTGACATTCCAATTATGCACTAAAAGCTTCTCAAAACATTTTAACAGCTTGATTTGGAAATTATTTAACTCAGATTAGATCATTTTTTGTATCTTTAGGTTTTTTTTATTGAGCTGGTCAATTTTATCGTAAATGTACTGAAATCGAAGTTCAGGGAGGGTGATTTTTAATTTCAGTTTAAACATTTAATGCTTAAAAAATTTAGCTTAAGATTCGTGTGAAGCATTGAGATCCATGAAGAATAAAGAAAATTTATTAATGGTATATCAATACCAATCAAATCTTTCATATCACATAAAAACATATAACTATTTTAATTTTTAAAAATAAAATACACCTAATTAAAATCACAAAACTGTAAATTTTAAATTTAAAAGTTACATGTAAATACATAGGAATTAAATGAGATGTTTATAAATCTTATCATTTTATTTTATTTTATTTATTTATTTTTTTTTTGCAAATATTTATTGCGGAGTGCAAGTATACATGGCTTAAAAAATTTTGGCTTCAAAGTATCTAAAATCATTTGCCTACTTGATGTTTAATGTATTTAGTATAATTGATAACTATTTGAGTCAATTTCAAGATAAATATTAATATGACGCGCGACCTCCGGCTCGTCAACCATCACCCATCACACCTCTGCTCATCAGCCACTATTGGTTGCCCACTATGATCAATCATCATCGACCATCAGTCATTGCTACCATTATCTGTTATTACATCACCTGATGTTGAATGTATTTGAAATACATTATAGGTATTTAGATACAAAAAATAAATACATAAAACAAAATCCTAATTTTTTTTTTAATAAACAATCAAATATCAATAAAATATAATAAATACATGAATTTACTTCAATTTTATTTAGAATACTTCAAAATTTTAAACTCATTAAAGGAGTATAGACGAGTTGAGCTTGAGTTAGTCAAGAATTTGTTTGTCTTCAACTCGTTTGTATTAACTCTTGTTCAAAACTGACTCATGTTCAAATTAAGTTCATAGGAAATTCGTTCGTGCTCGGCTCGATATTGATCGTTTTGCTCGAGTTAGCTCATGTTCTCAAAATTTTAAGCAAAATTAATTAAAATTTATAGGATGCAAATATGAAACATGCACCCTTTTGTTTTGTAATAAGCAACACCTATCTAGAGATGTAAATTAGCGTAGTTGGGCTTAAACCACCCTCGACTTGAGCTTTATTAATTAATGGAGTCATTGCTCAAGCTTAATTCTAAGAGTTCGAGCTATCATAGGCCAGCTTACTTAATATGAAATAGAGAAAACATATTATTTTAAACAAGTGTCGCGATGAAATGACAAATATGACAAATAAAATAAATATTTTGAAAATAATTAATAAAAAATCATTTGATATAAAATGCATTTTAAATATACTTTTTATTGATTAGTTTTTAAACGAGTTTGCTTACGAGCTAACGAGGCAAGTCGGTGCTCACTTGAGCTTGGCTTGTAGGTTCATCGAGCTCACTTCATGAGCCATTTATCGAGTCGAGCCTGAGCCGGCCCATGAGTTGAAAACTTGACTCATTTACACCACTAAAACTAAACTGCATTTCATAAATTTCTACAGAGAGAAACTGTTCATCAAAATCATGCCAACTAGAAAATGGAAGCTACAAGAAAGGAATTTGACATTTTCAAAACTAAAAAAATATTTATAGTAAGATGAGAAATGAATACATATTGGCATGAATAGGAAAAAAGAGACCAATCAATAGTGATATGGTCAGAATAAGATCATTGATGATATGCATTCATGTATTCATAGCTTATTTGAATAATAATTATAAGGTTTCAAATAGTGAGGGAATTTGAGGTGTTTCAATCATATACATCAACTTCATATATCAGAGTCTATAATGAGAATAACAAAAAAAGAAGCTCAGGTAGTTCAACCTGCAAAACTAACCCCGGATCATACCGGCCTGGTTCATCCGATCTGGTGATCAAATTGGATTCGATCTGATTCTTCATGAATATAAGGAAATGAGTAAAGTGTCAAAATAGTCTCCTCACTGTTTACACGGGATCATTTTAGTCGCATAGCATGTAAAAGTGTCAAATTAATCTCCAAACTTCTTAGATTAAAGTTGAAATATATCTCCATAGAAATTGAGGAGTCTAGAGATTAAGTTGACGCTTCTATAAAATCTGAGATAAATAATCTGCCTGCAAAAGAGCGAGGGGACGATTGCGACACTTCTCTCATACGGGGTGTGCTTGTAGTTGACATGGCAATGAAACTTAGCAAGCATGCATGCATGCAAATTTGAAGGAGCAGATAGAAAACAAAGAAACTGTACAAGCTTGAAAGTGCTGGCTTGAAATTCTTGAAGCTCATATACTTAGGTCTCATGCAAGACAATAAATTACCTCCTATGAATTTGCTGTGTAAATAATTTTATTCTCTGAATGGTACAACTTTGTTTAAATTTGTGCGTTGACAATGGCGGGATCCTGCAAGAAGATGGTGGAAGGAAATTAACAAGAGAGATACATGAATGACAGCATGCGAAGAAAAGAGTAGAAGATTGACATTTTATGGTTGACCATTAGCATGAAGCATTCATGAAGAATGTACTTTACTCGGATTGCTGCCCGAGACCTTCGCCACACAAAGGCGACAAGAAACCATCTTCACGGCATAGAAAAGCCCGAGTTCTGATCGACGAGCAGAAAATGCAAGCATTTGGATTAAGCTTTCCGGGTATAAAGGAACATCTCACTCCCGAAAATGCTGGAGTAGAATGATTAGCAGACAAAACATAATAAGAACTGTGGTGCTCCTGTTGGCATATAGTATGCATGAAAGCAGAAGAGCTGATATCTTGATGATGCTGAAGAACACAGGGCATTGGCATGGATGGCCTATTGTTTAGGGATCCAGAAGCAGAGATGCCCCAATTTTCTATTGTTATTCCTTGTTTAGCAGCCAAATCCAGCATTTGCTTCTGCTCAAGTCCTGATCCCAAGAGCATGTTCCAGAGGTTTCTTTGTGCTTCCCTTTGGTTGTGTATAACTTGATCACGCATGGCTATTTCAAACTGCAGCTCGGTATTCGCCATTCCCTTAATCATGCCAAAGTAGTTTGAATTCAGAATCAGAATCTCTTCACAATGTTTAAGGGGCCCTAAGGGATCACTTTTGAATTTTATTTTTATTTATTTTATTTTATTTTGTATATATTTATAGTAGAAATAAAACATTCATGGTATGTGATAACGACTGAGATATTAGATGTTTTTTAAAAATACTCTAAACAAATTTTAGATATTTTGAGTGTTTTTCAAAACAAGTAAATTTGTTTTTGAAAATAAAAAATAAAAAGGATATTTACATGTATGCCACAGAATTATTATGTATTAGCATATATAACACCTAAATTTTTATATTCATATTTATATTTATAGAACTTTAGTGTCATAAGTTTATGCAGGAAAAGGTATGTTTCACTTAAAAAAAGTAAATAAAAATGGTATTTTGATGTGATATTAAAGATTTCAGTGTCATGCATGTAAATATGAAATTTTAAATGTTAGATATGTAAATGTGTCAGAATTGAGTGGTATATATATAAAAACCCCAAAATAAAAACATGCAAAAAATGAACTAGACAAACATATTTTTTTAAATAAAAGCAAAGTAACAAAAGCCAAAAGCAATTCCAAACTAACCCTAGGACTCCTAGCATGGAAACAAAGATTTCAAAAAGTTTCTCTTACCAGAAGCCTGTACTGGCTGAGAATATGCAAGTAGGTTTTGTTGCCATTGCTGCTGATGGCTTCCTCAATCATGTCTTGAAGATGGCGACGATGCTTCTCATTAGCTTCAATATCCTGAAGAAAAAAGAATGATTGTAGTATTCATTCATTGGTGCTACAAAATGTGAAAGCAGAGCGGCAAAGAAGACCCAGACAACCTTCCGATATACAGTGCCAGCCTCTTCATTGTCGCGTATGTTATCAAGAATAAGTTGCCTCCTTGATTTCAGAGCCTGAGCAATTCCTTCATCCTTTCCATAAGAACATCAATCCAAGAACTTATTAGCAGATGAAAATGGAACACAAAAATATAGATTATAAACTTGAACTAATCATCACCCAACATGGTTTATATCATGTTTGGTACATTATCAAAGAAAAATGTTGTGAATTGATGGAACAAGCATTGAATATCACACATGAGATAAAAAAGAGTTAACAACTGAGAGCATTCATAAAAAAAAAGCTTGAAAAATAATTATCCGTGAAAAAAATTCTTTAACTGAAGTGCAAAATATGTCACTGCATATTGGGAAAGAAACAAATAGTTGGCCATGTTCTATAACATATAAAGTTGCAGTGTACTCAACAAAAGTTTAGCCAATTAACCTGCTGATTTCAAATATATGACCCAAGAGGCCACCAAAAAGATTTGAACAGGTGGAAGGAATAAACGAAAACTAAACAATCTTCCAAGAAAATTCGTAAGATATGTTGGTATCACAGTTAATCCAAACAATAATAGGTAAAGTAAATATGATTACTAAAAATACCAAATAGGTGGTATAACCAAACATGCACTGAAATGGGAAATAACAACATCACAACAAGTGACACGCTGCTGGGGTTGATCTTGAGTGGTGGTGGTTGACATTAGGGCTTGAAAAGGTAGCAGCAAGATAGGGAAGTTGTGGGACTGAGGGGAAATGGTGGCAGCGGAACTATCAGTTGTGGGACACTGGGACAGCAACAACAGCAAGTGGAGTGGCAAGCAAAGCTGTGAGGTGCGGTGGGAAAGCCTGGAACAGCTACAGGACAGCAGAAAAATAACAGGTTTTCAGTTTCCGGATGACTGCAGAAAGGGGAAAGGGGCTACAGACAAGAGTCAGAAAGCTGGATTGATGAAAGCAGGAGGCGGGCTGTTGGATTGCATGATTAACAGCAAAGATTGCTGTCCCAGGCGGCTGCAGCAGTGGAGTAAGATGACAGCAGCGAAGGAGGTGAGGCGGGGCAATGCAGGACAGCAAGGGGTGGCTGTCTGGGGTGGTGGCAGAAAGTATGAAGGTTGGTTGGAAAACTGCAGAGAAAAACAACAAACGAGTTTTGTTTGGGGGCGGCTGCAGCAATGAGGGCGCCAAGAAGCGTCATGGAGAAGATGCGGAAGAGGGAGGGAAGGTAATCACCAGCTTGGGAGGGAGATACAACCAGAGCACCACTCAAACCCTCAGATATAGCTTTCGAAGTGAAAATGAACTTGGACTAGTGGACCGGCCAACTCCAGGGCATTGAAAAAAACTTCGACTAGTTCGGTCCAGGTACGAATCAGAAGCCACTTCCGGCGTGGAACTTCCCGCATTATGTTCGCTCGTGGGAGCGTGTCCCGCTCTGAGTCACATGCTTCAATAATAATAAAGAATTAGGCAATTACATATATATATATATATATATATATATAGCACCCAAAACATTGCTATTTACAAGACTAGCACTCTATTTCATTCATTTTCAAATTCGTACTCAAATATCAAAATTCACAATAAAACCTCAACACATATGTTCATTTTTATCAAATTCTTGATGGTTTGATCGTGGCATGCTTAAATACATTGATTGGGTTGTTTAAGAAAATCACTTGGTGCAAGTTTTGGAAATGGAAATAACAACGTTCCAAGTGCTATATGTTATTATCCCTAAAATCTAACTAGTATTGAGATATGCGAGATCACGAACCTTATTTTTTGTGATGGCATCATCTAGATGTTGCAGTTCAGTGCGGTTTCGAAGGTTTGTTTCCTCAAGCTCAAACAATGCCTTCTGTAGATTTATGCGTTCCTGGACATTTTCACTAGTTTCCTGGCTTAGAGCATTCAGCCAAGAAATCTCATCATTTGAAGTTATCTCAACAGGTTTTACATTTAGAGACTCCTTCTCAGCCAGTTCTTTTCTTAAACGACAAACTTCCACCTATAGTCATCAATTCAGAAAAATTCTTATCAATAATTTGAACATGCGCATGCTTCTTCATAAAAATACCATTACCTGGAGACTGTCTATCATTTTTTGGTAATCTGCGACGTGAGTGTCGATAATCCCAATATTTTTCTGAAAGAAAGAAAAACCAAAATTAATCTTAGAAATCACAACTTCAATTTGGTGCCTCAAATGTTAGAATAATTTTTTTATACGCAGGTGCAACAAAAATATTAAGCTATTTCATTACAATCTTAAAAGTTGATGCTTTATTTGTAAGAATATGTAGCTTAGGTTTGTTAGATTATTTAGCATATATCTATGCCTTTTATTATTTCTCCTTTTTTTCTCAGATTAGGATGGTTCAAGGAAATCATTATCAATAACTGAAAATGATGACTTTATAAGTCTCAACTAAATAATCATCTATGAATGAGTGCACATAGCTCAAAAATCCCCCAAAAAAGGAATGAGTGCACATAGCTAAATAATCATCTATGAATGAGTGCACATAGCTTAATAATCATCTATGAATGAGTGCACATAGCTTAAAACTTATGCATGAAAAGGTGCATTTCATTTTTAAAAGTGACAATAGTGCTATTTTTTATGTGATATTAAAGATTTGAGAGCTATATGTGTAAATATGAAAATTTAGGTATGAGATGTTTAAATATATAAGAATTGTGTACCCCAAAAAAAAGTGAATAGCAAAAGGACTACTCTTACATGTACATGTGTCTTGATTTCCTTGGCGCGGTCAGCATATTTCAGGGTATTGACTGTATGATGATACTGATCATCAGCAGGTGAAATGGTAGCAATCATAACAGTTTGTGAGTTGCCACTAAGACCATCCTTCAATATCCGAGTCAGCTTGCTGCAGAGTACTATCGTATAAGACACCTATAAAAATAGGGAGATTTACATACATACACCTCAATTCCTATGTATATACATATATAACATCTAAACTTCAATTTTCACATATATGTCACTATCTACACATAAAAAATTGTATTTTACTTTTTAAAAGTTAAAATAGTGGTATTTATGATGTGATATAAAAGGTTCGAGAGGTATAAATGTAAACAATAAAGCTTAGGGGTTACAATGTAAATACATAGGAATTGGGTGGTATTTCTGTAAAAGCCCCTAAAAAAAATTTTTATCTTGTGTGGTAAAACATGCTGATTACCTATTTCGATAAGGAACATATGCGAGACCCTTCTTTTGATGTTTTCCTAAGGCATTGATGCAGTTCGCCAAAGCAAGAAGTGAACGATTAATATTCGATCCATCTCTAAGTTTCTGGCCTCCACTATTCGTTTCAGAAGCTCTTTCGCTGAACAATGAATGGCAACACAACTTCAAAACAAAAGGGTAAAAGTTGAATTTACAGAGAAAGTGTGCCAAGTAGAACATGCGACCTTCCAGCCAGATCTACGAGTGCAAGCTTTCCACGCAGAATCTGACTGCGGTGTTGATTTTTCTGTTTTCTTTTCACAGTGATTTCCAGTACAGCATGTGAACTGTTGATATCAGTTGGAAAAAAAAAAAGTTTGTTTAAACTTGTGTACAATTTTAGGAAATTTTACACACAAAACACAATTCATGTCTTTACATATCGGACACAAAATTTCATATTTACATTCATAACCCTCTCGTGTCATAAATTTAAGCATGAAAAATGTGTATTTCACTTTAAAAATTAATAATTGTGATATTTTTGAAGTATTAAAGTGTTGGGTGTTATAAATGTAAATATGAAAATTTAGCTAAAAACATAAGAATTGTGTGGTATTCATGTAAATCTTCCTACTTAAACTAGGGAAGCCATACATATGTTGTAAACTAGACAGTCAACAAAGAAATTAGAAATGGGCTAAAATCCTGAAGAAAATAAAATGAAAGCGTAAAGAAAGCACGATAAAATTCACATTTTGCGGGTCATTTGGGATCATTTTTTTTTTATTTTTACTTAAAGAAAGCAGGATAAAATTCACATTTTGCAGGCCATTTGGGATTATTTTTATGTTTTATTTTTATTTTTTTACTTATGCTTTGATTAGAAATAAAATATATTTGATTATGATATGATTATTTTTAAAAATACTCCAAACATGAGTTTTTTTCAGTGTTTTCAAATATATGTTAATTTATTTTTAGAAACAAAAAAATAAAAATATGTAAAAATATATTTTAAAAATAAGAAAAAATAAAAATATAAACAAAAAACAAAAAACAAAACAAGCCCTTAGGAAAAAGAAACAAAGGGCTTTAATAGACTTCTGTGCTGCATTATATAAGTCTAAATTTTCATCTGATGGATCAGGTGCAAAGCCCCAATAAATGATTAGAATTTTGAAAGGCAGGAACAAAATATAAGCTACAATTCTATAGCTTACCGAGATGAAGTTTGATTGGCCTCTGTGCTTTCTGTCTTACGCCTACTGTTTCCAAGATTTAAAAGTTCAAGAATTCTATCAGCTGATTGGACCTGAGGAAATTGAACAATATAATAAGTGACAATAAGAGGAAATTTGAAATGAGGCATCCTAACAGAATAAATAATGAAAATGTAAAGCATGTAATCCTGTTTAGATTAATTTCGTTATCTATGGCATAAGCATGCAATATATGCTTAGATAAAGTATCCATGAAAATTAATATGCAGAATAATGTCATAACGTCAGGGAGTTCAATTAAAACAAATAGCTAAATGTTACATAATACAGGTATCAAAGGAATTGGACCCTTTTGAAGCTAATTTGAATTTTTATTTTAAAGCAATCTATGGAATTTATTGCTATGAATAGATTAATTTATATAATTCTTTCAGAAAATCACTGGACCCAAAGCCAGCCTATAGGAGCTGAAGCATGACTGAACCGGGTTATTGAGGTTTTGATTTTCATATTTTATAAAAACATTACTGCAAAAAGAGTAAAAAAAATTAATTCAAAAAAAATCATTAAGAGTTGCAAGCTTAAAATCCTATGTACTTGAAAACTCCTTGAGACCAATCAAATTGGGGCCAATAAACCGAACCCTTAGCAAACTCAATATTGATTGAGTTTTGACCAAATAAAATGATTGGTTAACCCAAGGGGAAGGGTGATTGAGTTCATTTAAACCCATTTGGGTAATGAGAAACTATGTCAAGAGGATGGAGATCCATTCAAAAGGACTCCTTCGGGAGTTGCAGGTAGGGCGATGAATGATCAAATTTTGAACCGAGCTAGGGGCTTGCAATAGATCAAAATTGGCTTATGGCTCCGTGTATCTGATTTTGAACAAGCTTTGTTTGAAATTAAAACGAGCTAGATCAAGCTCGAAATAAAAAGAGTTGGCACGAATGGAGCTATTTGGATCCATTCTCGCAAATGAGCTGACATGTTTTGATTGAACCAGCTTCAAATTAACAAATACAAATAAATTTTAAAAATCCCAAAATCCTACCACTAATTTAAAAAAAAACTTCAAGCCAATCTTGAGCCAATTCATGTATGGCTCAAAATAGGCTTGAAATAATTTTGATCAATGATTTCAACTTATATAACTTGGCTTGCTTACTTCGATCCAAACTCAAATTTTTGAGCGATTGATAATCTTTGAGCTAAATTCTCAACCTTAGTTGTCAGGGGATGAGGTTAAGCACTTGATTAATCAGTTCAGGTTGAATTTAGTCTACCAAATCAAGCCAATTGATGTTGCCAGTGACTTACTTTTCAATAGCTTATACTAAATTGTTAGTAGTCTCCTCTTAACAACTGTTTTCGTCAGAGAAACAACATGGTCAATGTTGACACATGTCCTAATCACGAAGATAATGCCTCCACAATCTAGTGAATCAATCAGATACCAAAGGGATGAATAAACAACCCCATATCCCTCCATATGAAACAATATGACGTAGTGAACAAATAATAATGTTTCATTACATGAGTGAGAGAAGAAAGAAGAATGGAGTGAGCAGAAACTTTAACAGAGCTAGGAGAGGAGATTTACAGCAACCAAGTATTTCAAAAGCCAGTTAACCTCGACAATTTGCATATACTTTAGGAGGGGGACATTAAACCCATCTTTAGTAGATTTTTCATGTGTATCAGCTATGTGATTCTCACATATGTATAAATGGAATGAGAATATTAAGTGAGATGACTTATTAAAGCGGAACTAGGAGGTTCATAGTCACCTTAGGGATAATGAAAATGATGTGAAAATTGACATTGATGGATGCTATGTGATTTCAATCATCTGATGAAGTAAATAATGGAAACAATAACTTGTGTACATGATGAATAAGCTTACAAATGGTAATGTTAATCTGCATGGACAATGAATCACTCTCCTTGAGGTTGAGAAGTTTTGTGACCAGCCAACAAGATTAACTAGATAATTTGAGTTGACTTTGATAATTGCTCGAACCTACCCTCGAACCTACCCTGGTCATCCTAATAGCATTGCTGATGAAAGTACCAATTTTTGTTTATCTATTTCCACTAACTTTCCTCCACTTTTGTTATTGTTTTACCTCTAGGAAATGGGTTGAGGTTGGGCTTCAAAGGCATGAGTGAAAGTGAGTGGGAGCTGACTAGGCCTACTAGACTAGTTTTTTTGTATTCAATTAGCGGGCCTTGTTTTGTAAAAAATTGTATCTTGAACTCCATTGTATAGAATTCTAGTTGTGGCAACACTTATTAATAGATTAACAAAATTCATCACTTTATGCTCTTTTATTAGTTTCTCTTCAAAAAAAAAAAAAAATGCCAATTAACTCAATCTCTCTATGGTTAACCTTTCTACCCATCCAAGGCCTCAAGATAACTCCAACCGGTGGTCAGATTATCCGCTCCATACTTGGACAAAATGAGCCGAGTGGAATTGACTACAAAGCATTGACATTTCAAAATGCAATTTGTGTTCTTGTTGCACGTGTCAGATGTGAAAACACCTTTGACACATCATAACACGCGTTTAATATTCTTAAAATTATGTTAAACATGTTTCAAGCCATATGAGAGCCAGACATGGGACATAAACATCCCGAGATATTCGTCACACATGGAGGCACATAAAAGACTTTTAAGGCTTTTAGGTTCAGCAATTTTGTCTGTGTTCGTGTTTGACATTTATAAACCACAACTCAAGAAATATGACCACTTGATTCTATAAACCATCACAACCACGCACTCACTTTTGCTCAAGGATTTGATCTTTGTAGTCCTAGCACTCTCCGTGCTCGATTCCTTCAAACATTTGATCCTCTTATTCAATTTGTACCTGGCATTCACAAGTCATAATTTTGGCTCGAGTTTCAGCCAATGTTTGCAGCATCCCATCTCTCACCCACTTAATGAAAATTTTTTCATGACGTTGTTCCCATCGAATGTGATGGACATTGAGCTTTTTTCTTTCTCGACTAAACATCTAGCTATTTTTATATCTCCTCTACTCATGCATTATGGCAAAATGCTAATGACTATAATTTTTCTCCTCTAACCATTATTTACACTATATATATAGATTCTCATGATTTTTATTTAGTTTTTCTTGTTAAAATAGAAAATAAATTAATAAGATTGTATTCTAATCTTTTAGATACACTCCAAAACATTTATATTGACATTGCATTATAATAATAAGGATTTAAGATTTTATTCATTAGTAATCTACTAATCTTAAGTTTTTTTTTTATTGTACAATAACTATATTTGAATTAATTTTGATATAATTTAGGATGACATTATATTTCATTGTATGATGTGTTAATGAAAAGTACTATTAGATCTTCTCATTATACATTTTATATTAATAATTTATAAAAAAAATAGCATTATGTCAATGATATGCCACGTCCTAATTTTTATAATATTGACCAATGGAAAAAACTCTATAGGATTTGATCGGCCCATCATAGCCTTAATTTTGGCTTGGTTGTCCAAATATAGGCTGAGACACACAACATATCAACTACCATCTAACATGTTATCCTCTTTGATTGGTTGGCACGATCCCAAGAAACTCTTCATATCTTTGAAACTTACGTTATGTTTAACAAACTGGCAATGAAAAATTAGCTCAAGAAAAGATAATAGTTGGATTTTTAAATATTGCAATCCACATCAGCCATTCATTAAATTTAACTGCAGTCCATAACTTCTAAGTTTTGATTAGTCTTGAACATAGAAATACAATCAACTAAAAAGCTCAATCCAAACAACGGAAAAAAAATAAATTTAAATAGAGTTGGGGATGCAGTGAAACCAAGAGGAGTTGAGTAACGGATCAATAAAATTCATAAGAAATTGATTTCCAATAAGATCCAACAAAGCTAAAATTAGTATAAAACAAAGGAACATCATAATCAGATATTCAATAACCTTAATACTTCTTAAACCTGCAACAACAATGCCATGCTCAGGGTCTTCTCTGAGCTCAAGGTGCCCAGATGATTTTTCAAGCAAATCATAAATGACCTAGAATGCGACAAAAAAAGATGATAATTTTATCAATATTGCAGCCTTATGATATGGGATAAGGATGATAAAATGCAATTAAAAACTTAATTAGGAGTCTAAGGACAGAAGAATACCAGTAATTACATCGAAATGAAATCCATACCTCATTATAAACTTCAAGGTAAGAGCAAGAGACTTCAAAGTTGTCTGAGCTCTTGTCAGTCTTGATTAGTTCAAAAATAGTATTTAGGCTTAGAACCATGAGTCCTGGATCATTTTGAGTCCCAGCCATGGTATATGTTTTCCCACTAATGAATTTGTAGAATAAAATATGTCAAAAGTGGATAAAAATAAAGGGCTCACTTTAAGCATAACTAAATGTTCAACTTGTAGTCATAGCATCTAACCTAAATTAGCTTTAAGAAGTACGTCAAGCAGTTTAAAAGTTATCCAAAAGATAAAAAAGGAACAAAGACTCAAGCTAATAAGAGAGACTGGAATTCAAAGAATTAAGAGCCAACTTAATATTATGAATAAATTTTGAAGCAATAAGCTCCATATTTTGAAGAGAATCGCACTAAAATTTGGTTTCAAATTTAATTAAAATATCAACTATATTAATATGTTGTTCTGCACAGAAAAATCCTGCTTTACCTCCAAAAATTCTCACTCAATAGATCCAAATACAACCTGAAGCATGCAAATTGATTTAATAATTTAAGGGATGATTAGTGGGATGCTTTCAAAATACATGTATTTTAAAAATGCAGAGTAAAAATATATACATTTTATAAATAAAAGAATTGTTTGATTGGATCTAAGTTAATTGTACTAAAATATTTTACAACACAATTATTATGTATTTAATAATCTCACATATAAAACATACATAGCACTCTGGTGCTTTAAACCTACGCATGAAAAGGTGGATTTAACTTTTAAAAAGAAGGAATAGTGCTATTTTTTATGTGGAATTAAAGATTTGAGTGTTATGTGTGTAAACATGAAAATTTAGGTGTGAGATACATAAATACATTATCTAAATGCCCCAATATTATGTTAAATTAATTTATTTAAAATGCATTAAAACGTAGATGACAGCTGGCATGGGCAATGGCAGGCAGCGAGCAAAGCTATACAGCTCCAATGGTGCGGCGATGGGCTGTGCAGTAGCACTGGGGGTAGGTGTTAACAACAAAGGGGGACACTAGGTGATAACAACAAGCAGCTGCAATGATTTGCAGCTGCAACAATTGTGATTGGGTGCCACCATAGGAATTGGAAATTACCTAAATAGAGTTGCGCTCATCAATTCCTAAAGTTCACTTCAAGTCTATAATGAATTTAATTAAAATTTATTCCGCAAAGTTCAGTTGACTCCTAAGATTTCAAAGATAGGATATCAAAGTAGTCTGTGATAAATCAAATGGTTGCATCAATCCAAGGCTACAATATTTGATCTGTGTATAGTATTTTAAATACTCAACCAAATCACATAAACTAGTTATCTAAATTTTATTAAATTAATTAGAAACCAGAAAGCATAAATAAAACAATATTTTCATGCCTCAATTTTATTAATTTTTTTTTAGTTTAAAAATATTAATTTCTCCTAGATCTATGAGCTGAAGTTTTGAAAGCTCGTGACATATGTTCCTTAGGGTCAAAGGGCCTTGGGGTTTAAGTTTCAAACCCAATAGATCATAGACCATCCCTAATATGCGTTTAAAGCTATATTTTAAAGTTTTCTTTATTAATTACAATTAATTAAAAAATCACAAATTATATAAAAATCCCCCTAAGCTTTTCCAAATGTCTTTAGGGTTGTACCATTGTCCTTCAAACTGTCCTAGCCTTCAATGGTGACCTAATGGCTCTAGCTACCCTAAATTTGGTTCAATGCTATCCTATGGCTAGAATTTGGCCTATTTGACCCATTAGATCATAGGCAGTTCACTAAGCCCATTTACCCTAACCAATACCATGTTAAGCGAGTTCAATTTTCTAAGTGACCGTTCCCATTGGACTACATGTATATAGGTTCAATTTTCTAAGTGACCCTTCCCATTGGACTACATGATTTATTTGGGTTGTGGGCCATACTTTGGGACCATAGGCTTTGTAGTTGATCCATATTGGCCCATTAGCCATTTTAATAAACTATCACGATCAATCTGTGTCAGTCTCTCAGTGCGGATGCTTAGTTTGACCCTTGATTAGCGAGGATGATCTTAAATAGCCATACTTTAGCCCTTGATTTTCCTTTGGTGGACTTTGTTGGCTCCTCGTTGCTTGATGATCCATATTAGATTCCAGCCTCTCCATAAGTGATATGATGTAAGATTCCTCGTCAACATGGAACGCTCGCATCATTAGAACCTCTAAATTTATAATACCATGGTCAATTATGCCCATCTTCAAAGCCTCTTAGAATCAATAAGTCAATAGATTTAGAACTTTAAGAGTTTAGAGAAGATTTGAACTAATTCCTTAGTAATGTACATCTTGAGCCTTAGGACTAACAACTATGAACTTAAAGTCAGTTATCCCTCCACTCCATGAATACCTTGTCATATACTAGGCCTTAAATCTAGGATTTAAGATTTGAAAATGGGTCACATCATCTCCTTGTTATTTAAAATATCAAACTCTTTAGACAATGGGTTTTAAGACCTTATGATGATCTGGCCCACCGCAAGGTGGGTTGTGCACATCACATTTATCATTATGTGCATTTGTGTACTGCCCTCACACTAGCTATGTGAGATAAGAAAAATGCAACATCAAAGTTAAAGTGTCACTATACCATTAAAGGCCAAGATTAAAATTAATATGCTATGTCGCACATCAATGGCCTTAATTTCGTTCAAGTTATCATAATTGTCAAACATCCTAACCCCTCCAATAAAAGTGCTCAACCATCCCAAATAGTTATTAATGACACTTGTAAGCAAACTTAATCTAGTAATACTCAACTTGCACAATTACCCACATTGATTCTTTCCTTAATGACCCTTAAACAACAAAGTTCCTATTGATAGATAGAAAAGTAGGGTCACCTGACTAAAAACTATTCTGTGATATTACTCCGATGTTACCTCCTCTCTACTTCTCCCTTTACCAAACCACATTCTCCATATGATAAGTCCTTATTAAGCTAATATAGACAGTTTAGCCCAACATAATTGTGCTCAATCAAGTTGTATGTTAATCAACATTAGGTCAGTGAAGCTAAGAGCGTGACCATAAAAATAGAAATTATCAAAAGAATAAATCTTTCTCATATCATTGTAAAATCTTTTTTAATATCATCAATCATCAGCAATTATGCATCAAAAAAACACAAGATAATAATAAAGATCCTTATGATCATCACACTTAACCCACTAAAATCCTTCTACTTCTAAGTGCTCTGATTCAATGAATCCTTTACAAGCACATGTTGTCGCTCCTATTGTGCTTATGCAAGAACCTTGGCATGATTTTTTGGCCACAAGATTTAGTGGCTAAGTACTTAAAGAAGGGCCTTGCTTTGTCAAGATGGCCCAAATCTCATGCAACCTCTTTGGGCAGGGGCAGATAATAGTGAGAAACCAAGTTGTGGGGTGTTTTTACAACAATGAATGTCCTTGTTTTAGTGTGATCTCCACATACTCGTTGGCTATAAGTCGCACCTCTCCATATTGTAGGAAAAATGTTTAGATGAACGTTTTCATCATGGCAAAACATTCAATGTCTGTTAGTTTTGCATGACTTTCACTTGGAATTTCATCCACTTCAGATGGTAGCCAATCTCATAAATGTTTCATTGCAAATTATAACCGTCAAATTCCTGAAATAAGAGAAGAAAAGGAACTTCATTCCAAAAGGATAATTCCATAACTCTTCTTTGATCCAAAATCCCAATGTCACCATTGAAGTTGGAAGAGGAGGGCCAAGAGATTCCTCACATAGCCAAAAGAAGCCAATTCTTCTTCCATTAAAGTGCTTCTAGATTCAAATTTAATTAAAAAAGTGTTGGATAGATTGAAGGTTTTTATAATTGCAACAATAATAAAAAAATTAATTCCTAATAGTTGGTAACATCTTTGTCACGCCATGGTCCGAGAGCTTAGTCATAACCAAGGTGAAAACAGACGGTTAACCGTAAAAGTAAACAATACTAACAGTAACAATGGTTCACAACAATATCCACTTATATAAAAGATACAAATCCACAAAAGATAGTAAACATCATCTAACATGATACATCAGATCATCCAGATTGAAACAATGATACAAATAAAAGTGAATAAATATAAAAATCAAACAGTTTACAATTTATTTCCAAAAGTTCTTCTCCTCATGTAAACAAACTCACTTCTTTTAGTCATATTACACTTAACAAAAAAATTTCAAAAAAAAAAAATTTAAATAACACATTAAGATTAAAGTAACTAGGTATGCTAAAATATTTATTATATACATTTTATTGCGTACTAAATCATTATGCAAATGTTTAAACATGAATGCTCACAGAAATGCATTGAGTAGTCTATAGGCAAGATTTATGCTTTTCGTTTTAAAAAAATATTTATTAAAACTGTTTGGTCAATTATCATTTTCATTTCTTTTTTCCTCTGAAATTCAACTCAGAAATACCATAAATAATATATATTAATAAAGATACAATCATTTTTCATCTTCATTTTAATTTCCATTTCATTTACATACACAAGTATAATAGCGTTTTCAGCTAGTACCATAAAGGAGTGACTCATGAATACTCAGATATTCATTTGTTTCATTTAAAAGATTTTAATTCCATTAGTTATTTAACTCATTTTTTAATACATGAAAATATGAGATAATTTAAGATAATAGATAATCATATAATTTCTTCCTTTCAGTTTTATAAAGACTTCAAATTTTCAATGTGTGCAAACAATTGAAATACTTTACAATAAAAGGAAAAAATTTAATGCACGCAGAACGATAACTACTCATCTTAATCTTCTTAAGATCTCCTTATATGTTTATTCTTCCACTTAATCACTTCATTGATCCCTTCCCAGTCTATTATTGTCATTTAATCAAGATCCTAAAACATTTTTAAAATACAGATTAATTTAAGCATTTAATTCTTATAATAATTGATAAAATCCTAAGATTACCTTAATTCACTTTTTCTTCTCTTTGCAAACTAATGATCCAAATTTCTTATTGAATCAAATGCTTTTCAAATGGATTAATTCACATTATCAATATTATAACAAAAAAAATAATTAAAAAATTATTTCAAATAAAAATAATAAACCCTAACATTCACGGTCTTTCCTTCATTTTGTGGACCAACCCACCTCCCCAAACCCCCATCAAACTTGTAGAAAAAACATCCCCATTTTGTGGATCGACTACAAACGTCTACAAGAAGCCTCTCAGTCTCTTACCAAGGTGAATTCTCTGTCTTCCAAACTAGCAAGCCCAAACCCCAAACACGAAATTAACATATTCTTCTCTTTGGGCCTCGAGCAGAATTCCAACATGTATATCAGTCTAACTCTTGTTTACTTCATCGATCCACATCTTAGCACTTCCTCCACAAGCAACATAGAGAAATTCTCCACTGCATGCTTTAAAGCCATGAGAAAACCTTCTTGGACTCTAACTGACAATAAGAGATAAGTATGAGATGAAGGAGAGAAGGACGAGAAAGAGAAGGCAGGGACATGCAGGCTCCTCGGAGAGAGGAAGAAAGGAACGGAAGACTTCAGCTGATGAATGACATAGTAGGGAAGATGATTGATTGAGCAAAAGAAAGATGTTAGAACGTGGAGGAAGGGGAGTGCAAAAATATCTCAATTTTTTTGTTTGTATACAATTTTACCTATGTTTAACATGTTTTAAAATAAAAATTATCTTGAATAGATTAAGTTAAATCATATTTTAACATTGAAATTTTTATGTATATTCATTATTTAAATCTTTATCTCACAAAATATTTGATATCTAAATTATACTAAAATCATTATTAAAATTAATTCATTTAAAAATGTATAATTATATATAAATTATAATAGTATTATTAAAAATTAAATTTATAAGCTTATAAAGGGGGCCGTTTGGTTTGCTAAAAATAAAATGCAATGTAAAAGATTTAAAAAGTACTATAATTATAATGTATATGAAATACTTTTAAATTATTTGGTTCACTACAAAATAAACTTAGGATTTTATATTTTTTCTTTTGTTTGAAGTAAATTGAAAACAATGTATTTACTTGGAAAAAAGGAAGCAGGTAGAGGGCGGTGAGAAGCGGGTGGCGGCCGAGTGATGCCAGCTAGAGGCGAGCGATGGCAGGCATCGACGGCAGGCGGCAAATAGGGGCAGGAACGGCGGCGGCCGCCGAATTGCCTATAACATATTACATGAATTATGTAATTCAAATTCGGTCAAATTGGACGAATTCTAAATTCAATCAAAATTGACTATGGTGTAAACTTCAAATTCTTTAAAACGTTATATTGTATTTGTAAATTTTCATGCCAAACACAAAATTTTCTCTAATCCCTGCAAAAAATTTACAATATAACACTAATTCACTCAACCAAATGACCCCAAAAATTATATCATATATAGCTAGTTAATTTGTCTACATTTTAGTTACCAATCAACCAGCTCAAAAGTNCATATTGCATGAATTATGTAATTCAAATTCGACCAAATCGTACGAACTCTAAATTCAATCAAAATTGACTATGGTGTAAACTTCAAATTCTTTAAAAAGTTATACTGTATTTGTAAATTTTCATATCAAACACAGAATTTTCTCTAATCCCTGCAAAAAATTTACAATATAACACTAATTCACTCAACCAAACGGCCCCAAAAATTATATCATATATAGCTAGTTAATTTGTCTACATTTTAGTTACCAATCAACCAGCTCAAAAGTATTCATAATTCATTGTTTTTACTTTGCATTCATCTAACCAAACATAAAAAAGAGTTCTCAAGCATTTACATTAGAAACAACGAAACAACTTCAAAGTATTCAGAGTACACTGTAATTTGAGGACTTTGTAAACATTTTCCATTGCATTCTATTTTCAGCAAACCAAATAACCCTTAGTTTGTCTCTATTTTCCTACGCACAAGCCTTCGCCTCCTTTTCTTCTTCGCCCAAAAGATGTGCATGTCTCCTGCACACAAAGCCACATAATGCTTCCTCTTTTGGCTTCGACATCTTTTTGCACTCGCACAAAGCAATGTCGCACCGCATGCCCTCGACATCATCTTCCTTGCCCTAGATACACGTAAGCACCCGGGTTTCAAAACACTCGTCCTTCCTCTCCCTCATGCTCTGTCTGGATTATTTTGGTTTGAAAAGAGACGTCCATCTCTTAAAAAGAAACATCAAGATGATTGTTCAAACATACTATCGATCAAAAAATTTTATTTTAGTTATTTTCTTTTTTTTTTAAAGTTATTATACTCTTGATCATTATAATTGATTGATAAGATACTTTAGTCTTATTCATTTAGTGAATACATAATCAGCATAAAGACTTGTTTTAAATATTAAGTTGAAGAATTTTCACACTTACCACTCAATTTTCTCAAATTCGTTTCCAGCTCTAGGCTTAAGATCTCTCATATCAATAGGAATGGGGCGTAGAAGACCATTAACTTAATTCGTTAAGGGCTATAAAAGGCTTACAACAAAATACATGTAAAGATTAAGATTTCTCCGAACTCAGACTTGGCATCACTAATGGGTAAAGCCGATGCATGAGACTCCAATTCATACAAAGTTTAAGCTGATTTACACAACCTTACTGTTGCATCGCAGAAAGGAAACTTTTGTAATTCAAACATGTGGTATCCATGCGAGAATGGAGGAAACCTAGCCATCAATTTTCATTCAACGTTTTACCCAAGTTGTTTTTTGACATTAAAAAACATAATTGGCTGAAAATTCGGATTTGGGTTTTGCATCCAAATCTCCTATCCCAATTACTTATATATACAATTCCATGTTCAATTATCCTCATTGTTTGGATGGTAGCTTTCAACTGTAATCTGACAACGGCATTAGTTTATTAAGAGCATAAATTAACAGGGACATGAATAAAAATGGCCATATCTCCATTTTCAGTCTTCCACAGCTATAAAACAGGGTAAATAAGGGTACCTTCCAGTCGAACCATATGCAAAAACAGTTGCATTTAGGCCTTGAATAACCCCAGTAATTGTTGAACGCACGCTTTTATAAACATCCTGTAAAGGTCAAGCAACAAAATGTTAAATCAATTAGAAAATAATGGTATGCATATGAATGAAAAACTTAGGGTTAGGAGAAACTTAATGTTTCTGCACATCATCTACATATTTAAATTGAAAAGTCTTTTTATTCTGATATTGTAAGAATTACTAACACAAGAAATTTCATAGATAAAAAGGTTCGATGGGAAATTTTATATGCTATATAATATAGTTTGTGTATCTTCTAATAAATTTTATCCAATCATGATTGTATTTTATTTGATGTTTTCTATGATGGTACATATTCAAAAATGGTCTGCACAGATCTCTGAGGTCATCCAGTAGTCGGCCACCTCACTTCAATGGACCGTCCAAACTCTCTCCCTCGGCAGTCTCACTTCAGTCAGCTAACAAGCATGGACATGAAAGTCTGCATTGATCTCAAGACAAACCAATAGTCGAAATAAAAATGACTAAAATTTCTTTTGCTTCTCTATTCAAAGCATGGCCAAATAGGTAATTTTTGCATACTTTTTACCCTTCCTATCTTATATAAGTATGAGGGTTTCATGACGTTAAATGGACCCATTTGGGGGGACATCACAATTGTAACACATATCTTTGATGAAATAAAATGGGTTCAAGAGCCTGAGAACACCTCATTTCCCCCATCAGAGGAAGTTCTACTCTCCTCTCTCTCTCTCCCTCTGTCTTTCCCACACGCTCTATTCCTTAGGCACGATCTACCGGACAGATTCGAATTCAACATCCTTTAAGGTGCGGTGAGCATGGATCGTGCTGTGAACAAAAATACGAGCTAACACCAAGAGGAATCTCTTCACAGACAAACTCCTAGCAAAGAACACACAAAGGAAACTTGCACAAAAGCAGATCCACTTCCTTTACTCATCATCATCGGCGATCTCTTAGATAGTCCATCTCTTTCTCCATATTTCCCCATAGATCTAGTGGAAACACAGGCAACCCATACTCCTATCGCCTCTCAAGCATCCATCTCATGTCACCTCATAGCAACCATGAAACTCTTCTCCCAACAAACTTACCAAGCCTCCTCAAACTCTCCATGCCTCTTCTTCCCAGGCAACCCAGCCCGTACTTTCACTCATCTTCGCCTCTCAAGCTGCGAGCTTTCTCTCCACTTCCGCCACCAAATGAGACCTTCACTTCCTCTCCTCAAGCGCTCTCTCTCTCTCTCTCTCTCTCATTTCTTCACTCACTCCACTCCACTATTATTCTCTAACAGCAAAATTCATTACCACATCTCTCTTTTGCCGCAAGTGAGATTCTTACACCCGTTGGCCGAATTTCGCTAACTGCACTTCATCTCGTCAACCGGACTACATGCGGCCAACCAAACTACATTGCGACAATCGGACTACATTCTGTCGACCAACTGAACAGGGGAGATGTACATACTTAGCACTCCATTCATATACCTCTATTTATATATAGATATACATATATACCCTTCACAATATATATATATATATATATATATATAATTTTCTCA
>JXCR01126926.1:62107-98964 GCA_002079205.1 Phalaenopsis hybrid cultivar
ATTCTTATCTTTATATTTTTCATACATGCTCATTATAGTAAAAAAAATTACCCTAAAATTTAAAAAACTACTATTTAATTCAATTTAAATAAGCCTATGACGACAACAACAGGACTTGGAAACTAAGATTGGATAATGGAGATGGGGTAAAAGACGACAATACAATTCATTTATAATTGATTTTATTATCATCAATCGGTCGGGCCTAAATGAATTTTTTTTCTATTTTGATGAATTATTATTAAAATAACACTTTATTATTGAAAGCGACCATAAAAGTCACTTAAATAGGCCTTCAAAATTCTAATTCTTGTGGCCACAATCGAAGAGTGGTGTTCGACTCATTCAATAAGGTTGCCACATTTGTTTTCCATTAGGTTTATGTCTAGCGACCATCAGATTATCATCCACTCTGTGTGAAAAATATAATGCAAAAACCTTTCTCTCTCTTCACTTCTCTCCTCTTTTTGTGTTTACAATTGTGGGATACATTACATTTAAGATTTGCATGGATTTATGGAGTGACGAATTCATCTTTTATGGCTTATAACCAACCACCACTAATTCGTAGTATTTATTGGGGTCTTTTATGTTGCTCTTCATTTAAAATTTTATCATAAAAGATTTATGTATGACTTTTTTACGGTCACCATTTAAGATTCAATATCTTTGCAGAATCTTTTGAAGAGAATCACTATTTCAGCAAACTGTCATTCGATCGACTACTCCCGACACCTCAATGAATAGTCATTTTCAAGCATGGAAGACTTACATAAAACTTTATTCTTATATATTTTTATATTTCACTCAATTTCTATACACTTATATACTTACTTGCATACATCTCAACTCATTTGTTTCCAGCACTTGTGAAATTCGAACCAAGGTAGAAAAAACGAAAACAACGCCAAGAGATCAGAAGCATGAGAAAGAACCAACAACGGCGCCAAGAGCGTCTGATCGATCAAAAGCATGAGAATGAACCGACAACGCCGCCATGCCCAAATAAATCTCCACACCCCCCACCGAAAAAGATTACTCCTTTTCTACTCAAACCATCATTGCACCCGACATCATCCTTATATACTCTATTTCAAATACCCAATTCAAACAACCAGTGAGACAAGTTTTAGATGTCAATCAGGAGTTTAACATGGAAGAGATACAACAACAACTCTGTCGACTGCTACAACGACTTAATAAAATTAAGGAGAACATCCAATGGGTTTACCCGAACTCCATTTAATTACAATGATGAAGTCTTTGTCAGATGATACAAAGATGAAGTGTCTATTAGATGATACAAATGTGAAGTGTCTGATAGAGATTTCGAAGATGAAGAGTCTCTATCCCGAAGAAATGACTTGAAATATCTGAGAAGCCAAAATTTTGAAATAAAGATAGATTTTCCATATTTTGACTGTCATTTCGATCTGAACGAGTGGCTTAAGACCGTGAAACTTTTCTTTGAGTATCAGGACATTTCAAGGACAAAATGGTGAAACAAGCCGCCGACTAGTTAAAGAAAAGTGCACCATTTTTGTGGCAAAATTTGAAGTACCTACACAAACATGAGGAAAAAGATAATATCACTACCTTGTCCGAGATTAAATGAGAGATGCAATGTCAATAACTACCAACTTTCTACAAACCGGATATTCAAACTCCAACTTTAAAAGTGGAGAGAACACGCCACCGGGTAACCACCACATCTTGCAGACAGATTTCAACACTAGGATCTCACAGTTAAAGAACAGCCAGAGAAACATCCAGACCGACTCCACATGAGAAGAAATTGATTCAGATTAAAGAATAAGTGGAGCAAACCAGTATTCCTAGATCTTTCCCAACTAAGAAGTATTTCAAGTGTCACGGATTTAAGCACATTGAACCGGATTGCAAAACCAGAGGATTTATCTATTTCACGGAGCCGGGCATTGTACGAGAAAGGAGCAATGGCAATAGATACTGAAGAAGGTGAGGACGCAGAAGAAGAGTACCAACTGCCAACCAACAAGAAAAAGATGTCATCAATTTCAATTGAACTCATGAGAGAGATTCCAATTGAGTTAACAGTAGCTGTCATAGAAGATAGTGACTCTGAGGTAATGGGCGTCAATGCAACATATGAGATTGTGGTGCCTCGAACTACCATTTTGTAGGCGTTGATAGAAGCATCTTTTGACATTCGATGTCCGAAAGGAACATGAGTTTGAGAAACTGATACTAGACACAAAGCAACTTCAAATAAAAAGAATTCAGAATTTTCAGATATATAGGATCCTTCTTGAGTTCTTGAGTTGCTCCTGTTGAGGGAGGTCCAAAATGTCAAAAATGACACATATTTGTCCCACTTTTGAAAGACTATATCGAGTCAGTTTTGTGTTAAATTTTATTCAACAATGTACCCCCAACAAATGATCTGGCTAGAGAGATGAACAACAGCTTTGGAAATTTTCTTTAGAGCTTCATGGTGAATGAAATTCTAAGGTGGGACCAAGGACCTCCCGGAGAAGAAGAAAAGACCTCTTTTGAGTGATTACAAATTATTGTGGTCTAGTTTGTTATAGATGTCGTTTAAGAGTTAATTCCCCTAGGCATAATTGTTTATCACATACATCCAACCGAATATGAAGAGTGGTAGAAGTAGATTAAAGATTTAATTACTCGGGATATGGCTCGTGAGAGTCTACGTCATTATGTAGCTCCAGCTCAAGTTGTGATAAAGTAGATGGATACTTATGTTACCAGGATATGTTTTGGAATGACTGCGCCTACAAAATTCGCTTATGGGAAGCTTGCAACATTTCTGCTACATTTCGAAGGAGTCAACTGACTATTATAAGAAAATTGAAGCTTCGACAAATGAGGTCAAAGCTCCCCATGGGAAACTGACGAAGGAGCTCCCACATAACCCTTTTCGCGATCTCCACCATAGTCCTATGAGGCCGCGACCTGTAATACAGTCTTGCAAACTGGACCGGACACGAAAGAGCTTCTAGCAACCTGGGAATGGTCAGAAAATTGAATTAAGGGTCAACCTTTCTGATGAGGATTTAGCACCTCCTTTTAATAGTAGACCCAATCCTAATTACCTAGAGATTATATATTTGATTAATGTATTTTACGTATTCAATTTTTTGTGTGTTTTATATCGGGACGACCGTCAACATCTCTTCTTCCCTTCAAGGGATGTATTCTAGCATTTTAGGTGGTACTCTGGTTGTATCTTAGTCTCCATGTTGTGTTTATCCTTCTACAACTTCTCACATCCCTCTTGCATCGTTGCCCCGCACTCCTTGTTGTAGGCCAACTTAACGACAGCCTTTTGTTGTTTTCCTACAATTTATTCGTTGTGCAGCAATTCTCCTCGCTGCCCCTGCCCAGGACAATCCTGCTTTTGCTATATGGCAGTTTACCGCATTCCCCGTCGTCATTCCAGCTCGCCATCCTTGTTGTCATTGTTGTTCCAGCACTTCCCATTTGTTGTCATCGTTGTTCCAGCTCTCCATGCAGGCTGTCATCGTTGTTTCAAACCTCCATCTTCAATGTCTATTTCAGTCCTCTCACTTTGCTGTCATCATCCCGGACAGTTGTACCACATCGATATCTATCTTGTGCTTGATGTTCGGAACACGGGGAGTCATTGTCTTGTTGTTTACAGCTTGCCAACCACCTCTTACACCATCCCACCACCTTTCAAACCCCCTTGTCGATCACCACCACTACCCCGAGATCCACCCTAATTGAGTGTTTGAGTCGTGTTTATTGTCATTTCAGATTTTCAACTTTTGTGTTATTGTATTTTACCTTTCAAGTGGTTGAAACCATTTTTTTTATTTTCAGTAATAACATTTGTTTTTCCTATTTATTATTTGGGTTTACTCTGGTATACCTCTTCTCCACATTATTTAAATGTTTGTGCACATTAGCTTTTTTTTTTTTGGCATGTGAGATTAAAAAGGCTAAGGACTATTTTGTTGCAAGTAATAAGGATCATGCATATTCCAAATGAAGCGAAAATTAAATAAACCAAATTAGAGTAATTCAGATTATTTAGTTGGTTGCAAAAAAAAACCATAGAGTTATTTTTTAGGTTTGATTTATTGTAAAATAAAATATTTTACATATTGATTAATGACTAGGGCATAGTGGGGATGGAGTCTTAAAGATAAAGAAGACAATACCATGAGGATGATGGAATGGGGACAATGGCGTGGGATCTTGAATTGGGGTCAATATCAAATTCTAGGCACAATGACGATGACACAAGCTAGCCAATGCATGGGATAGCAGTACATCGTAGGATTGCCATCAATGATGGCTATCAAAGATGGCATATACAGCCCCAATTTATAGGATTTTGCTTTCAAAATTCACTCAATTTATGAGAATTTAGAATTCTTCAAGGATGATGGGGTTTTGCAATCAAAATTCACTCAATTTATGAGAATATAGAATTCTTCAAAAACATTCCTTGGAAATTATAAATCCCATATAAGAAAAAATTTGCATTTGCTTTACTTCAAACCAAATACCTAAATAATCAAAATCCATGTTAGTCTTTTACTTGTCACCCTAAAACTCAAAAGAAAATAGTCCCTAAAGCAATCAAGATCAATCCTCACTCTCAACATAATTTCCCAAGCGCAACAACACATACTAGCACAATTACCCATACTTCTCTCTTTATAATGGAAAAATTGCCAAATGGAATAAATGCATATACAAACTAACTATAAGAAACATATGTTAGTGCTATATGAATATATCAAAAACAGAAACGAAGACACTAAATAAAAATATAATGGCAACAAATTCAAAAAAGAACATGAACCAGTATACCGAATTTGTACATTCATGCCCAAAAACATGGTCAAAACAGTATCTTTTCTCTTTAGTTCTGTTCTGAATTCTGTCAAGGTAATCCTTGGACAAGTCCGGATCCAAAACAACCACATTCTGCAACAAGTAAAAAGAGAATCAATCCCCGCAATCAACTCTAAACTGCATAAAATCATTAAAAAACTTTCAACAGTTCGGTGCTCCTCCCACCTTATCATCAAAAACCTGAATAATACTCCTACTTCTGCGCCGTTCTGCTTCAGTCAATGGCCTGCATTTGACAGCCACCTATCACCAACAGAAAAACATCAGCCAAAATGCTCCCAACCTCAGCATCCTACATGAACATCCAAAAAAAAAACTAACCAGCAAGGTCGCAGTTTTCTTGGAAGCAGGAGCTCTAATACTCGGCATCCTAATCAAGCAACAAATCCCAGCAACCAAATTCCACAGCTCAAATCACAACAAACAAACAGTCCACTACATTTCTACTCCCACCACTCCGCCCCTCCCCGTCTACATTCACCCACAGTAGAATCCATTCCAGCAGAACCCAAAGAATGCTCCAAAACCCTAAATATCTCATCAAGCTCCGAACCCACATTCTCCAGACCCACCAAACAGTCAAAATCCCCACCTCCCGCCACCTCCAAACCTATCAGAAATCAGAAAACCCTAGTTCTAACTTCCAAATATCTACACAAGGATGCGCAGCTTCACCTTCTCTCCATTTCTAAATTCCAAAAAGCAATTCATTCCACTCCATGAGGATGAGATAGCGAACGAATAACAATGCCGGAAGTGTCGCGGTGGCCGGCGATTACTTAAAAATGGCGGCGAACGTGAATGCGTAATTTGTAGGGGGTGTAACTAAAAAAATGCCACTGTAGTTTACTTAAATTACGAGATATGCCATTCATAATGGCAGGTTGGTAGATCTGGCTCCGCTGCAACTTATGCAATTAATTCCGTTAAAGAGATAGGTCTATTATGTAAATTACCCTAACGAATCACTTTAACTGAATTTGGTTAATCCGCGGTTCACTACATTTATGTTAATGGTTAAATTAAATTCAAAATAAATTGGGGGCATTTATCTGAAATTTATTTATTTTTTATATCTATAATTCACAAATCTTTTATATCACAATAAAAAAAAATATCATTATAATTGATTTTTTAAAACATTTAAATATAACTTTTTATGTATAAATTAAATATTATAGATGTTTAATATTTTTTAGTCGATCGGTCTCAAATCGTTCGTGAGCACACAGATTCTATGTTGAACTTGTAAAGAAATCAAAAGGGGAAGAAATGTAGGATGAGTTCGTAAAGAGCTTAACTCGACTCTTTACGCAAAAGCTCGTCTTTATTTATAGGGCTCAAGATAATCTCTTATTTATGATGGGTTACAAAAAAAGAAATATATTAAAAGATTGTAGTTGTCCATGTAGCATGTCGATGATATTTTGTGATAATATAAATGTCAGACGACTTTTAATTAGACGATAACACTATGGGTATGACAATGAGAATCTGCTAAGGGGTACTTGCATTTTAAGTTTGACAGGCGAATCTGACAGTTGGTACACTACGAATGAGTTCAGCATGTCAACATGCCAGTACATTAAAAAGTAGAATTTCAAAAGATATGCTAATATCCTTCTAGGCTTATGATTATCGTTCATGCATATATAATAGAAATTTTTCATTGCATGCATGATCCTTATGTATTAATACCTAAAGTTTAATAAATATAAATATGAAAATTTTGGTGCTAGATATATAAATACATAAGAATTGTTTGGTAAGTATGTAAATTTTCCCCCTTTTAACAATAAAATGTGAAATAGTAAAACCTACAGTCAGCTATAAAACCATGAACTATTTTCTAAACATTATAAGTTTAAAGCGTGCTTATTTTTTAATCATTAAGCATAATAAAAAATTAAGCATGTTTAGCACTTGTTAAACAAGGTGTCTCTGCCCTATGGCCTCTAGAGATTCCCAAATATTTAGTTGTCGGCAAACTATGAACTACTAGTATTAATTAGGTATTAAAAATTGGATTAGATCTAATCATGTTTAAGCTCATTACCTTCATCAAATTTAGTCAGCTGTTTAGAAAAAAAATTATTACCCTGGATGCATACAAACTTCGTGCATAACAATGTTGTATCATTTCATACAATATTGAACAATGATGTTGTATATCCGAACTTCATGTTTAGAATTTCATTGATGGATCAATTTGGATATGAAGTTGAAGGGTTTATTTGTGACGATTGCAGCTTACTAAAAAAGAACTGTTAAACTATTACAAAATAATATGATGTTTAAAAAGCTTCAGTGGCAATTACAAACATTTTTTTCTAAAAAAGGGAGACCACAACTTAAAAGCTACCACAATATAATCATGACCCGTGAGAAAACACAGATCTCACCTCAAAAAGCAGTCAAACTGAAATTCGTCCAAACAAACAAAACTGTTATATGATGTCTCACTGCCAACGCACCGCCACACCAAGCGAACCCGAAATTCTCATTTTAAGAAATATTTTGAGGTTTATAAAATTTAAAGTAGTATTAATATTTAATTGCTTTTAAGAAAATGACAATTTATTTAATTAATTTTCTTTTTCAAACATTTTTATATAAAGAAGAAACAAACTTTTTTAGATTTTTCAAACATATTCATCAATCTCCATTTTTTACATCTAAAATGTAAATTAAATATCTTCTTAAAAATCATATATGTTTTTTTTTTTATTGGAGTCATATCAACTAGAACCTTGCGCAAATATAATAGAATAGTTTTGTTGTATTATTTATAAATATCATAGATAATTCTGGTAGATAAATTAGTAAAATAAACGAACATTTATTATATTTACGACTTGTGTACTCTGCCCAGAAAATTTAATTCCATGCAGAAATTTTTTAAATATGAAAATAGAAATAATAATGATAAAATCTGGTAATGTTTTGTAGAAATAAATGCACATTGGCTCCCCTATGAAAGAGGGAAAGCCCACATTTCCCTGCCGACTGGGGCAGGCCTAGCTGGCCCAGCAGCCATTGTAGCCCACTTTCCCTTTTCGGGTATTTTTTGGCCTGAGGCCAGCATGATACATAAAGTGGATGTAGCAGAAACACGTATGTAGATGCTTAACAGCTGCCTACGTATAGCACCATATTTAGTACGAAGGAACACATTTTTTTAATTATGTAATGTCAAAGATTTGATAGGCATGCATATGAAAATGAAATTTTAAATGGGTAGATATATAAATATAAAATAATTGCGTGGCATGTAGGTAAAGGGACCAGCATATGAACAAAAACAGTTAATACATGATATGACGAAATGCAGTTTGATTTATTTATATTTATAATATTTGAGAGCTGGAGTAGAAATATTGTTCAGAAGAGCAATTTTCAGAAAAGTACAGAACAAATGGGGGTAATAATGGCGGCAGAGAGTTAGATCTCTAAAGCCAGAGTTTTTTTGAGTCCCAGTCGCAGTAAAAATAGAGCCCTTTTAAAGGTTTCAGCAATTATTCGGAGAAGATCGAGAATCAGCACATCTTCCCCTAAATTTGGACATATATGAAAGCTACTGGAAATGAATAATAGCTTTCAGAATGTTTATTGGTTGTTGTTTGTGTCCTCTGTGACAGCACCATTCCCGCCGTCTAAAACAAGAGAAAAATAAATAAATAAATATACAAAAAATGAAATTGGTGTATTTTATGTTAAGAGGACTCGCATATATTTTATCACAGAACTCCTATGTATTTACATATCTAACATGCAGCTAAACTTTACTTTTTACAGTTACACCCACCCAAATCATTTCAAGATTATGTCCGGTGGCATACATATAAAAATTGAGGTTTAGATTGTTGGATATATAAATACATGATAATTGAATGGAGTGGAATGTGTGTGAATCTTCCTTCATGTTTAGTTGAGATGGAGCTATTTTATTACACATCCATTAATTTCATATATCACACATTATCTCTCAATAAAACTAATTTGTTAGATTACACATATAATTAGGGCTGTCAAAAAAAGCACGCCGTTCTCATACAGCTCGCATTCAATTCGATAAGTAAACAAGTCGAACATGAAACAACCATTTGTTCAAAATTATTCATAGAATAATATATTATAGATATTTGTATCAAAATTTAAATTATAACAGTTTGTGTGATCATGTGCTTCTGCGTCTTCTATTGCATAGAGTTGATACATCTTCAAATTTAAACCCCCTACATCTTAATTTAAATGAGCCAATTTTGAGCCGAACGCGAATAAAATATGTAAATCGAGTCGAACACAAACACATTGTTCACAAGCTAATTTTGAATGAGCTGAACACGATTCAACACTGAGCTTGATCAAGCTCGGCTAATTTACAGCCCTAGATAGAACTGAGCGATTTGATAAATGATTATGCTTGTGAATGTCAAGTAATTTAAATTATATAGGTTATAACGCCTAATAAATTAGTTATATTGAGAAATATGGCTAATAAAAATAGCTCCATCTACTTAAAAAATCATATCAGGAAAGCCTAACATAACTTTTGTCATTAAAAATTATAGGATAGAATCGTTACCTTCGCTATCAGTTGATGCATAAACAGATCTCCTTGAGCGTGATTGCTGCTGAGGTGAGGGCTACAAAACCAAAATAAAAGGGAAAACATGAAACATTAAATAACAAAAATAATTGATGATATATATAGACCTTCAGGAGAAAATGTGCCGAGAAATTATCGCTATCGACTATCGACATAATCAAAATTGAATATGAGAGAAATGTTAAATCGAAGCCCCGCAAATATGAGGGTGAAAACATGGAACAACAAAGGAGCATTGAGAATTCATTTCAAATTTCCTCTTCCAACATAAATTTCTTAGGACGTGGCCTAAGGACAAGGAACATGACTGTGAACATGTTAGGGATGATAAATGTTAAGATGTGCATGCATACCGCTCAATTCCCATGTATTTACATACCTAACACCTAAACCTTAATTTTTATATTTACACAACCTTTCTTATGCATGAAAAGTTGTATTGCACTTTTTAAAAGTTGAAAAGGTGTCATTTTTCCGTATAAATGTGAAAAAGTAAAGTTCAGGTGTTAAATGTGTGAATAGATCGAAATTTGATGCTATGTCTGTAAATGACCCAAAATGTAATGGGTAGATCAAAATTAGATTAGTGGAGTTTTGTGAGTTAATTGGTTTATAGATAAGTGATGGATATGGGTTATTTTATGAGTCTTTAAGAGTCGTGTATTTTTTTATACGAAATATATATTTAGAGGCACAAAGATATAAATGACAAAATGAGGTACGCCTCCCCAAACATATGTTAATAGTCTCAATCTCCCTCACCTAGTTCTAGAGTCGCTAGGACAAATTTGCGTTATGCCCATGGTGGGAAATTGCACACGTTGAAATTTAAGATCATCCTCATTTAATTAAATAAAGGACATTTACATAGAAAGCACCCAATTCTTATGCATTTACTTGTCTCATATCTAAACTTTGATTTTTACAGACTAAGCACCTTTTCCTATGTTTGAAAAGATGTATGGAAAGGTGGATTATACTTTTTCCTATAAATAGGGTGCTTAGCTTGTAAAAATTAAAGTTTGAGTGTGAGATAAGTAAATGCATAAGAATTGGGTGCTTACAGTGTAAAAACCCTGTAAAATAATTATGTAATCCCCCTTCCCTCTCAGTAAATTCTTTTTCTCAGTATTTGAGAAAAAAATTAAAACATTAACAAAAGAAGTATTTAACTTAATTCTCAATGAAATATTGGCTAATTCCGCCCCTAATCTTATGCCATAAAAAAACTTCAGTGCAGCCTTCTGTAATTAACATTAATCCAACCAAGCATCAAAATGATTCAATACATAGCAAGAAGATATAGAGGAAATAAATCATCATTTCGAAACTACATAAATACAAAAACAAGAGGTGATTAAAAATAATATTATTATCAGTGAAGCTTTTAAAATATGATGTAAATTACACCACAAATACCTGCAGTTTTGGCCTGAGTGCCTCAAGTGGTCCTTTAGGCTTGCTTACACCTCCTTGCTGCAAGATAACATGTGAAATCTATAATTAGACTATATTTTATCAAGATATGCTGAATTACTTTTTTTTTTTTGAATAAAAATATAAATAACATCAAAATATTCCCCAAAAATTACGAGATATTTCTCAAAGATCCAAGGAGACCAGAAAAGCTTTCCAAAAAAAATTGGAATAATTTTGAATTAATTCAAAATTTTCAAGAATTTTAATTAGATTTTAAATAAATATTTAGAATAATATTAAAATAATCTTACCAAATTATGAGATTATTATAAAAATAATTAAAAAAATGCAGTACCTTGCCTAACGCCCAATCAGCAGAATCAAAGAAAGCGCGCTCATGGTCCTGCAGAAAATAATTATTTTGTGGAATAGAAATGATAGTCAAAAACACCATTAAAAATGAAATGATTCATTATCGTTGCACAAAAAAGTTGACCACCTTTGAAATGAGCGGAGGCTTTTTGGGAATAATTCCTCCGTACTTCTTTTTAACTGCCTCTTCCTTCAAAATATTAAAATAAAAGGATCAGTTCCAACCAGCTCCCATATAATCTTCATCATAGAGAAAAATAAACAAGGAAGATTTACATTCACAAGCTAACGCCCCGCTTTGCCTATGCATGCACTATTTAAAAGTTAAAATAGTGATATTTTTTTTATGTGAAGTAAAAGATTTGGGTGGTATAAATATAAAAAGTAAAGTTTAGGTACTCCAAAAGTTAATACATAGGAATTAGGTGGTATTTATATAAATGCCCTGATAAATAAACAAAGAGAAATAGAGATTGCTCCTTGCCTAATGTAAATTTCCTATAAAACTACTTATCACAACATGAGAGTGATAACAGATAGTGAATTTAGTAGAAAAAGTACCTCATCTTGGGCTGATGGCATGGAAATATCCACATTTTCAACAACATTGGCATCAGCGTCTTCCATGGCTGACATCTTATTCCTACAGATCATAGGTTCCACCAAAACAGTAGGTGTAAGTTTCTGCACTTTTATAAAACCATTAACATGAAATGCCTAACAGGTTTCAGAAAATACAAGTATCCGAAGAATGGCTGGTGAGAACAGTATGAATGATAAAATGTTTTGAAAAAAATAATAATAAAATCAATGTATATCAACGGAAATAAATAAGGACATTTACATACATACCATCCAATTCCAATGTATTTACATCTTAACACGTAAACTTAACCTTTTACATGTATACCACCCAAATATTTCATATCACATAAAAAATAAAGCAAAATGCACCCTTTCATGCATAAATAAGCTGGCATATATGTAAAAGTTGAAGTATAGGTGTTAGATATGTAAATACATGGGAATTGAGTCGTGTATATGTAAAACTTCCAAAAAAAAAAAATGCAGTCACTTTAAAATAGTCGTTTAAGAGTCTAGCTAGCCTTAACTCAATAACAGTAGAGAGACATTCGGAAATATTAGAAAATAATACAAGAGCTCTAATAGCTCCACAAATCATAAAATTCTTGTGATGCTTACGGTGGAGGGATCAAAATAGCGAAAAATAACCTTCAGGTATGTGACATTGCAGAGCAATATACCATTAGGCAAGGAGCAATGTCATTGCTCTGCCATTTTACATAGGGAATTAAGTCGTGTGAATCAATATACCATTTTGAAACCAATATAACATTTTAGAATCAATATACCATTTTGAAAATGGTAGAGCAACGTCACACCTTCAGGTGTGTTCTGCACACAATACTGAAGACAAAAAGATCAAAGCTACCATTTCTGTTTCAAATGACAGATCCACTGACCGCAATAATAATTATTACAAATTTACATTTGAAAAGAACTGGTCTTTTTTTCTACAATGCTTTTTTTTCCAGTGCACCAATAAATTGATGTGGCCAGTCACCATTTCATCTTCAGATTTTCATAGCAAAACAATTTTTCAGGCCGTTTGGGATCACTTCTACATTTTCTTTTCATTTTTTTCCATTTTATTTTGTTTTGTTTATGTTTTGATTTGAAACAAAATATATTTGATTGCAACTATTGTTTTTAAAAACACTCAAACACAAAATTTGTTTCGAGTATTTTTAAAAACAAGTTGATTTGATTTTAAACATAATAACAACATGCGACAAATAAAGTGACAGTGATAGCTGCCATTTGGGAGCACATCTGACTTTGTTTTTATTTTTATTATGTTTTGTTTATGTTTCTACTTGACGTTATAACATGTTTAGATACTTTTAAAATCACTCAAAAACAACTTTCATATGATTTGAATGTTTTAAAAACAAGATAATTTAGTTTTAGAAATAAAAAAATATATTAAACAAACATGTTTTTAAAAATAAAGGCAAAAATAAAAACAAAAAACCAAAGCAAAAAATAAAAACAAAAAACCTAAAACATCCCAAAAAAACCCTAAATAAACATTTTTTTTTTTTAATAAAAGATAAAAAACAGAAAATATATTGATGCCAAACATGTTTTATTTTATAAGTTGTAGAGGCTCTCTAGAAAGAAACATGAAGAGTTTTCTCTTTTTGATTCATTAATTATTTGGGGCATTTACATACATACCACACGATGCCTAAGTATTTACATCTCCAACACCTAAAAATTCATATTTACATACATAACATTCGACTCCTCAAAATCACATCAAAATTACCATCATCACTAGAATTTAAAAAATGAAATACAACTTGCCATGTGTAAGGTTTATGACAATAGTGTTGTGAGTGTAAATAGTTTGGGTGTTAGATATGTAAATACTAAAAAATTGTGTGGTATGTATGTAAATTTGCCAAAAAATTTACTAACATTTAAAATTATTTTTTTGCCCGCTAAGTTCCTTGAGCCATGCCATGCAAATAAGCATATGATTTTTCATGAAAAAGGCACCCAAGACCAGGGCAGTGGCTTGGCTATGCATGGAAGACCAAGGAGCAAACTGATAGGACCCCAAAGGTCTTTCATGAAAATTAGGACAGAATAAAATATTTTGAAAAATGATTCATGTAGATGACCCCACTTAGTGGGACAAAGGCTTGTTGTAATAATCTCAAGAAACACAACTCAAATATAAAAAAAATAAGCAACTACAATTTAGAGATAAGCGATCTCTCCCAAACACTAACCCTACGACCCAAAGACAACAATAGCAAGCATAACTTAACCCTAAATATAATAAGCCATATTTATGTCAAACAATAATAGTTAACAAATAACCAAATTGCCCTTTTAGTCTTGCGTCTAAAATAAGTTTTCAATTAATTGGAAAGCACGGCATGGCGGAAAGAGACGTCATTGCCAATCTAACACAAACTGAGAGTGGCCGCTGTGCCCAGCCACAACAATAGAAGGTGTAGTTCCACCACTAGAAATAAGAAATCAAATAAACAAAGAAGTCCCTTGGGAGGTTTACGGCTGAGGAAAACTAAAGTAAGACAAATCTTTTTAGAGGTAACAAGTAACACTAACCATTACGAAGATTGATTAGCATTTAGTTTAGTGCTGATAAAAAAAGTAAGGGAAATTTTCATACATAACACAAAATTCTTATGTAGTTTTTTTTTATGTGATGTCAATGATTGGAGAAGCTTGTAGAAATGAATGTGCGTGTGCTAGATGTGTAAATACAAAAGAATTGTGTGTTATGTATGTAAATGCCCAAAAAATAAAATCAACTTGACAAAGGAACTAGGTATCCCTGCAAGACAAACCATTGCCAAAAAAAAACAAACTCTTAATGTAAGTTGTTCAGTTTGGGCAAAAAAAAAAAATCTACTTAAGACGGTGTCTTCATAAGCTAATCTTTCCATATAATGCACAAGGTTGAATTTAAATATACATGTCTGAATTGTTATGCAAATATACCAAGCCTACAAAATATACAACATTTATAGGTTTTGATAAATTAATTGTATGGGCTTCCATCAGAAATAATATAAAAAATCTCTTGATACATGAACTTTTATCAAACAATATAACAAATATCACAAGCTTCTACTGAATACTTTAATTTGGTCATCATTTCATATAACAAATTTTATTAGTTGCTCAATTATCTACATACATCCTCCGATTATCATCCATTTTAGCTGCAAGTAGAGCACGTACAATACAAGCATTCATGCCTTTTTTTCTCTAATAACCCCTTTATAAATTTCAACCAATTCTTAAGTTCAAAATAATTTGTGAGATTCAGCAAATAATAAGATAAATATGACAAGGTAAATAAGACGGTGATGGTCGAGAAATTAAACCAATAGCAGAATGCATATTCCTCGGCGCAGATAATTCATTGGAAATTTTATCAAGATAAATACATTTAAAATGAACCAAAAGTTGATTGAATCATCAAACAAAACTATAATTTCAAGCATTGCATTACTCAAGTCTACATATATCAATACATAGATCACTGTTTCTTGCATATTTATTTTTCTCAAATGCATGCATACCCAGCATATGCAAAAACATTTCACTTCACTGAGAGGCACTAAATTCTTGTATACTCTTAGGCTTTGAAGGTTTCAAACTATCACTCCCCCATTAGTCATGAAAGAATGCGATAGACCTCCCATAAGATAAAACATGTAATAATACTGCCAAAATTTACCCAAAATATATAAGCGAAATTCTATTACTATAAGCAGTCATTGAATCATAACAAACCCCTCCAAGACAATAAAATAGTAGATTTATTTAACCAAGTTATCTTATATGGTTGTGAATGCAGTTCAACTTTTAAATTCATGTGATATAGGATAAATTAAATCAAAAAATTAAACAAACGCTATCAATTATAAACTTGCAAAGTTTCTCATATATTAAATAGATTTGAAAAATTATGTTATCTTCCAAACAGAGTCAAATTTGAGTATAGCTATAATGCAGAACATTATAATCAAAGAATTAGGATATGTTTGGGGCAACTGCAGCTTATTAAAAAATTATTGCACAAAAGCTACTGCAGATAAATTGATTGTCTGTTTATTTTTTTTCAATTTTGAAACAGATGTGTTGCAGCTGTTTCAAAACAAATGTCATCTCTGCCCATGTATTACACTGTCGTTTATAACAAAAATATTCATACTAACACATTTCATATTTGAAAGCAAATATCAAGTATGAGTATTACAAAATAAAATCAGACACCTCACAAAAATGTAACACGACAACCAAAATTTAAAAATGACTATTAAAATAATAATTAATAATATAATAATATTTTTAAAATGTAATTGGTTTATTTAACAAGATAAACCGTCCTCCAAGGAAACTAGGCACGCCTAATCACTATTGACGATCAAATCCTCCAACCCATCTGTTCGCCTAAAGAAGTAATAGATTTTTATTTTTCTTCTCGGACACCAGTAAAACTGTCTATCGTAGTTATGTGACTATTGCAAAGTAATAAAAAGTATGATAAAAAACAAATATCCAAAATAGCATTAACAGTGTGCCAAAAAAAGACATAAATTGTCTAACTTGAAAAAAAAAAGAAATTCAAATGAACCTTTTGTCATGAAAATAACGTATATAAGGGACCCTCAGATCAGGTTTTATCTTGATAAAGAACTCTCTCTGGATCGGGACTTTAAGCAACTTTAGAGAGAACAAATATAACGACATGTCCTCGTAAATCTCTGGAGTTGCCTCCAGAATTCGCAGAACTTGTTGAATGGAAGTTTCCTCAACCCTCGGCGGCTTTGATCGACCGGTGGATTCAACTTCATTGAGGTTCGAACAAGGGCTTTCACCGAAGTCTGTTGTTTGTTCGGCATTTAAGGGCTCAAATATGTTAACAAACGCTTGCTCGCTAGGGGTCAATGCATGATTGTTAGTTGTCATAACTCCACCAAACATACGATCTAATTTATCTTCCAGTTCAGGCTCAATTCCATTTAATTTAAATTTTTCGCAATTGGCACCACCTACAAAGTAATGAAAGATTAATATGTTGATGTTTATGAAAAAATAAAAAATTTATTGAAGGAGTGGATGTTTCATAAATTCTTACATTTAATCTCTCGGCCCACCATTCTTCTGAAGCATCAATTGTTCGCTTTATTTGATCACAACCCAAGCCTGTGGATCCTAGTTTCAATTCTTTCCAAATTTTCCAATCCTTTTTCAATTGATACCATTTGTTTTTCAGTTGCATCCTATCGCATTCTATTCCTATACTTTCATTCAGCTTTTTTATAATATTTTGCCAGCCCTCCTTGTTAAAATAGGTTGTTCGCCTATTTCCCAATTCAACCTCCTTGAGACAAATGTCGCAAAATATTATTTTGGTATCATTATCCCACATAGCAGATGAACCGGTTTTTTTGGTCTTAGTCATTGTATTACTAGCATGAAAAGAACTAATCATCATAAATATCTATCATAATAAATATAAAAGGTCGTTTAAGAATCCACAAATCAAAGAAAATAAGCATTAACAATGAACATAAAATAATTACCAACACCCCACCACACCACCACCAACACATATTCAACCAACACACCAGCACACAACCACGAACAACACAATCACCAACACAACGCACCAGCAAACAACCACCTACACACATACAACCAACATGAAACCACCACCACCATCACCAACAGAACACCACAAACACAACACTACCAACACAACACCACCGACACACAACGACCACCACCACCAACCCACCACGACCACACCATCACAAGCATCACATCATCACAACGACCACCATCACAAAACCATCAACGCAAAGAGCAAAGAGCCGCATGAACCTAACCACAAAATAACTTTCAAATTTCACATAAAAAGAATATGCAATCTAGTCTTTTCCTCTCCCTCTATTCAATATTTCATAGAATGAAGCTCGAACTGCAAAACATGGCAACAACTGCAATCAATTAAAAATCACAAGGAGCGAAGAGGCAAAACCGTAAGAACTCCTATACTTCCAAGTGTTTCAATAAAATTTAAATACAATATGGTGTTTTCCCAATAATTTCTCTCTCATTTTCTCCATAGAGTCATAAAACCAAGCAACAAAAGGCAATCACAGAGCTAAGCCATTCCTCAGAAAATCAAGATTGCAATTGAAAGATTCATAAAAACCATTTTACCGTAAAGAAAGCCAAAAAATGCAGATATATATCCTCAACATCAACCATGAACCTCACAAGAAGAGATATCAGAGGACAACACAGAAGAGAGACTCAGAACCGCTAGGCAGAAGTGAGTGCAAGAAGGAGAAAGGGGAGCAAAGCTCTGTGAGAACGTAATGCTAGGGTAGACGTGAATGCGGGGAACGAGAGTGAACCAAGTAAAAACAATACCAAAAAAAGCGGGTGTTGGGGTCGAACTTGCGGCCACATTTTTATTAATTTTTTTCCAATGTCACCGCGCTGCATGAAACAAACACGCAATTTAGCGGTTTCCCACCGTCCTGTAGCAATTAAGTTGAGCCAAAAGCAGACTTATTAATTAAACTTTACAAAATAGCAAATTTTCTCATTAATCTCATGAACATCATCAAAATCATTGATCTTGCCATCCTCTTCCTTTAAATCTACTTAAAAGTTTTTACTACAGTATTCACTATAGTGATGACTAATCTGACGACACTTAAAATATATGTTAGCAAAAATTTTAAATCAGATGAAGATATAATTGACATTCCCTTTCTATCTCTTTTACCTGTAGTGTAGCTGAACTTTAGATATAGTAATTCAAATGAACTTTGATTACTTTGATGAAATAATGCATGCCTCGACTTATAGCAACCCTCTTATATACATGAAATCTTAACATTAGTTCAATGTTCAACCCATTTCAAAAACACACTCAACAGATGGAATTTGAAAAGGCGGCATCTCTGTCTTGATATTAGATCTGAAACTAGAACTAAATTTGGAGAGCATACTTTCATAATCTTCAATGTTCTTGGAAGCAACAATAGTTCTTCAAATTTCTTCATAGGTCGAGTGACAGTTCTGGTCCCTTTCTTTGGTAATATAAACTCATCCAAAAAAACTATCATGATATGACAAAGGCGACTATTTCCCATTTAAAATTTCTTTTATTTCAACCTAGGTTGTCGTCAGCTCCCTTTCTAATCTCTTTACTTTTGCATATTCATAAAATAATTTTTAAATCAAACAATTAATTTAATTTTTACAACTCACTCGTCATTCATTAGACATGGTTTGACATTCAAAGAAATTTCCAACATCAAATAACAGGTCAATAAAAATTTTTGAATCAATTTTACAATCACAGAAAAAGTCTCTTAACTTCTTTGATTATAACATCATTTACGCAAAAAAAAAAAAAATGATGCTAATTGCTTCCATAACCATCCTTATTAAAAAGCTTAAATTTTTTTATCAAGATAATTCACCAGTATCATACTCCAATTAATATTTAAATAAATTGATTTATCATTATATTTGGAGTCCATATAGGTTCACGCAAATAAACTTAATTGGCTTGTTAAAAGATTATCAATTATTATTATAACTAGACTAATGTTGTCATTAATTTGATTTTTCCTGTTTAGTAATTCAAAATTTTGATTTTTCAAATTTGTTAATATGACATTTCTTTCAAGATTTATTAAGTTAACTTGCTAATTAACCCCACTTCTAAGCAACATGTTGACACAGCATAAAGCAGAATAACCCATGGAATACATCTCAAAATTAGGGTTTCAAACACAACTAACATGATTGTTATGCTAAAAAATATAGGATTCCTATATCACAAATTACAAAGTAATCAAAACTAACTTTCTTTAAATAAAAATATATGCTAGTAGAATTTAAGTCAAATTAATACCGAAATAATAAAAATAACCGAATTTTCAAAAAGAAACCTGAGAGAAATAAAATCACCATGGAAATCAAATTAATTTCAACAAATTAAATTTATAAAGTGACAATTTTTATTTCAATCAAGAGCACTACACAATTTAATGCAAAATTATAGGACTAAAACAGAACAAAGAATGAATTTGCGAAAATTAAAATAAAAAGTCTCCCAATAGTACAAGAAAACAACTCCCCTGAGAGTTATGCAATCACACGTTTATTGCAATAGAATCAACCACACATCGAACTTGAACTCGTAGGATTTTAAATTAGACAAAATAAATTTTACTAAATGTAACTTTTTTTAACTACATAGCTTAGACTACTATTCATAGAATACTCATAACTAGGCTAATAAATATGTTAGGTAAAAAATCAATTCAAAAAAAAAAAAGTTTTTTAATTACATTCCTTGCACGACTATTTATAAGATGTTCATAACTAGGCTAACAAATGCAGTTGATAAAGCATCAATTCTAATTTAAGTTCAAATTAATCCTAACTTAAGTTTAAAATACTTTAAATTTCAATACAATTAATCCCAATTGAATTTCCCAAAAGAAATAAATATTATCAAATTACATATAAAATTTCCAAGCAACAACAATAAAGTCATGGCATCACAATCCCACCGAAAAATGTAGGATGTGCAACATGCTCAAATAGAAATCATAATAACAATGCCTAATTCCATGATGCATAACTTCAAAGTTTGAGTAAGCATACAGCTAAAATGACACTGCCTGTGCATCATGGAGGTGGAAAACTGATAACATAAAATCCCGCCTCAAAACCGTATGCTGCCTCATCTCAAACCAAATATTCCAATTTAGTTTATTATTATTATTATTATTATTATTATTATTATTATATGTATTTTAATTTTGGAAATATATGAGACTACGAATCCACAAACCCACTTATTCCACATCAAACTGTATAATCTCCAAGTTAAAATGGTAGCTCAAAAAAAAATAACAATAATCCACGAGACTAAATCCAACTAGATCGACATGATAGTCTTAAGTATTCAAATTTGAAATAGATTCTATTTGTACCATGGCATGGAAAAATATTTCATGAATGGCTAGAATTTAGTTAGCACGCTGCCAACTCACGTGCATCAACAAAAAGCAACAAGTTTATGGTTAACATTTTTTTATGGATCGTGTAGCATTAGAAGGTTCAAATATTGTAAACCTAAGCACCAACAGGTCTATTACATATATGTACATTGTTGATGAAAGCAACTGTGGATGGGTACAATTTCTAAATTATAGTTTCAATGATAAAATTTTAGTGATAAATTTTACAAACACTTTCAATGTGCATAGAAAATCTGTTTTTCCCGTTCAGATAACCTCCCTAACCTAATATGTCTAACGGGTAAATAATACAAGCACAATCAAAACAAGCCAAGTCATAGAAAATTCAATAATCGATATGTCAACTATCAATAACATCTAAACAAGATTAAGAATGGTTCCTTAAATGTAGAAGAGAGCTAAATCATTGAAACTTTGTTTTCAGGTCGTTTAGGTTTATTTGGGATAAGCTTTGAGAATGATAAATAGTGGGGAAAATGGTTGTTTTTGCAGGTTTTAGAAATACACTGTAAAATTTATTGCATGCCGCCCAATTCTAAGTTTTCACATATGTGATCCCTAATCTTCAAAGTTTACATTCATATCATTCAACTTTTAGTAACATAATACTTCTTTCAATAAAATGACATGTTTGAGAATAAAAAAAATTGGTTGTTATGAATTCAAATTATTTAAGAATTAAGAAGAAAATTTAAATGTTTATATTAGAACTAAGTGCTAAATGTGTAAATGTATAAATGTCTGGAAATTTTGAAAGTTAACAAGAAAATTAAGTATCGGATGCATAAATATATGAAGATTTATAAAATTTGTAACTTCACATTTCTATTTAGGTATTAGGTATATAAATTAAAGTTAAGAAAGTTTTATGTATGAAATAAAGTATTAGAAGTGTAGATATTTAGGGATTTGAAAATATGTAAGTTTGCATAGCTGAATTTAGATGTTAAGCATGTAAATACTTAAAGTTGAGAAAATTTGTAAATTCATACTTAATTTGAATGTTTGGTGTGTAAGTTTTTAAGGTAAAAAAAAATTAAAAATAAATACATAAATTTGTAGATTTTTATTAAATTTAAATGTTAGGCATAAAAATGTTTAGGTTTTTTTTTTATCTGAAAGTCTATAATTGAATTTAGGTGTTACATATTTAAATGCATAGAAATATCTGAAACTTTATAGTTAAATTTAAGTATTAGATATGTAAATACATGAAGAATTAAATATCTGAAAGTTTATAACTGAAATTAGGTTTTATATATGTAAAAACATAGAAAATCTGAAACTTTATAGTAAATACAATGAAAACTTGTAAAATCTGAAACTTGGCATGAGTTCAAAAGTTAGAAATGTAAATGCAATGAAAATTTGTAAAATCTGAGAGTTTAGCATATGAGTTCAAATGTTATACATGCAGATACAATAAAAAATAAAAAAACCTGAAACTTAATATACGAGTTTAAGTGGTAGATATGTAATTGAGTGTTTATAAAACCTGTACGCTTATTTCCAAGTATAGGTATCAGATATGTGAACACATTAGGAATTGTAAAACATATATATGCTTTTTTTTTGTTTATATATAGATATTCAAATTAAATGCTATATATGCATATACATTGGAAAGAAGAATCTATAATCCTATATTTGGGCATCATACACACAAACACATAAAAATCAATAAAAACAGTAAAACTACATTTAAAATTAGGCATTGTGCATATAAACATATAAGAACGAGAAAACATGAGCACATGTGTGTTAAATTTAAGTATTATACATATAAATGCAATAAAAAAATAAAAAAACTTATAACGAATCTATGAGTTCAAGTATTAGATACATAGATGCTATGAAAACTTGTAAAATTTAAGGTTTGGTATATAAGTGCAAGTATCATGCATGTATTACAATAAAGCTCAGAAAATCCTAATGTATGAGTTTGAGCGTTAGATATGTAAATGAAATAGCAAAACATACAAAATCTGATATTCAGAATAATCGATCTCCAATGTTACACATGTAAACATATAAAGGGTTACTAAGATCTGCATATATACATTTAAGTTTAAGTTTTATATAAGTGTGAGCATATAGAAGATTACAAAATCAGCAAAAATGTACTTAAATTTAGGTATTATGCAAATAAACACGTAAAGATTAAGAAAATTCAGAAAAAACACATATACATTCAAACATTATACATGTAAAGACATAAGTATTTAGGAAATTTGCATATATATATTTCTTTAAAGTATTATGAGGATAAAAAAACAAAATCTGGATTTTATACACACACACACACACACACACACACACACACACACATTTGTTTTAAGTGTTATATATGTAAGTGCATAAAGATTTGGGAATAAATAGCAAGATAAACATGTGATAATTAATTATTAAACAGGTAAATGCTTAAGGAATTGGAAATCAGAAAACATATATTTGAATTTAGGTTTTATACATGTAAGTGCTTAAAGTTTTAGGGAACTTTGTAACTTAGCATTTGAAATTAAATATTGGAAATGCAAATACATTGAAGAATCTGAGTGGATACAATAAAATTAGGTGCTATATATGTAAGTATATTGAAAATCTAAAACTTATACATTTCAATTAAGTATTATATATATACATACCTTGAAATCTGAATCTATGTGTTTGAATTAAGTGTGATGTATTTAAATATATTGAGATTGAATAAAAACTGAAGCTTAATATTACAATTTAAGTGTTATATGTGTAAATATATTAAGGAATGGATAATTTAAAGTTTAATATTTCAATTCATGAAGTTTAAACATTTTATATGTGTAAATACTTGAAGAATTAACTAACCTATGTTCTTATTTTAAAAGTTTGGATGCTATGTATTTAAATACATAAATGTTTAAAAATTTTGTAAATTAAGCGTTATATATGAAAATATATTGAAAATCTGAAGCTTATACGTTTCAATTAAATGTTATGTATGTATATACTTTGAAAATCTGAAACTAGTCAAACCTTCATTTGGAATTTAAGTATAACATGTGTAAATACTTGAGGATTAGGAAAAACAGTAAATCTTCATTTGCAAATTAAATATAACACGTGTAAATACATCATGATTAGAAAACAACAAACCTTCATTTGGAATTTAAGCATAACACATGCAAATACTCAAGGATTAAGAAAATATGCACATATTTTCAGTTTAGGAGATATATAAGTAAATACACCAGAATTTAATGAATCTAGCATGTATATTTCAGATATCAAGCATTGCATAAGTAAATATATTAAATGGTATGTGTGTAATTCATCAAAAATCTGATATCATATATGTAAAAACATAGGAATCTTTGGTATGCATTTAAATTTCACAAGTGTACACGTGTTATAAAGTTTTTGGGAAGAAAGGTTGAGGTGAGAATGGGGTTTGTTGCTTTAGCTGCTTTGAGTAGCTATTGAATCCAAACAACTAAAGGTTTTGTTTGCTGTGAAACAGATATGAAAATTTGAACAGGACCTAAAACAAGAGTAACATGTACATGGAGAGAATGATTTCACCTTTTATCAATACTAGATATAGTAAATCCTTTCGACTTTCACTGTTTTCAGCTTTACAGAATGCTGAACATATGAATTTATAGTTTTGACTTCAGAAGCAAAACTGATTGCAACTCTCTGTTTTGATGATGAGAAGAAGCAAAGAATAGAAGAAATGATAGATATGAAGCTTAGGAACAGATCCAAAAGTAGAAAAGAATGGTTGCTGCCATAAAAAATCGTAAAGAAGAAAAGTACGGTTGCTGCTACCTAAAATCCCAAAAGTTTCCAGAATTTTCTTGCCCTCGGTTCAGCTTTATGAAAAGTAACAAAGGATGGAATGCTAAAAGTTTCTTGAAGGCAGAATGGAGGAATTCTTGAAGGTAGAAGAGAAGGTTGTAGGGAATTTACCAAAGCTAGGAGGATGGTTCTTGAATGGCTGTCAGAAGTTAATATGAAGAAAAAGTCCTTAAGCTCTCTCACGATTTCAGCAATTTAATGAATTGGAATTCCAGAAAATTTCCCTAGAATCAACTTCTGAAGAGAATAAAGGATTGGAGGGAAAACAAGGAGCAATGGAGAAATCTGGGATTCAAATTTCAGCAGGGAGGCTGTGATTGGTTTCTCAAATCAATATGGAAGAGATATATAGATGATTTCCTCTCCAAAAAGAGGTATGGTTGCTTCACTTCTGAAAACTGAAAACTCTCTCAGGTTTTCTATTCCTCTCTGTTTTGGTGAAGAATCGACTTTTTATATTCAATTTTAGCAATATGAGAGAATATGAAACGTGGGGAATGAAGAGAGCGAAGGTCAGAGAGCTTTTGGGAAGAATATAAGCAGTTTTTGCTTTCCAAAGAAGATCATGTCTGCTTCAATTTCAAAAAACGAGAACCTACAGATTTCCTTCTTTTTCTTCTCAATTTTGCGATGAATCAGTCATGCCTAGTAAACCGTTTTGCAACTTATTCTGATGGAATGCAGCCCATTTACAGAAGCAACCCCGCATAATAATCTCTCAAATCATAGTTCACAACCTAGACATTCATCCATCGGAATCAGAAACCTCGATCAATCATAATACTAGGGCGTAAATCAAAGGCAAGCATTCGAGAGAAAACGGAAAACAGTAACACATAACTTACCAAATGAATCTAACACTGTAACTAGAAGTACTCGTGAATCATAAAAAAAGAAAATAATAAATCGATCGACACATCAAAGACGATTACATATCATCTGATGAGAAACATAAAGTAGAAAATCTAGGAAACCCAATCTTGCAGAGTTTCGATTCACCTCGGATTGTTCTTGTTGCAGAGTTTCGATTCACCTCGGATTGTTCTTGCAGACCACGATCAGCACGAAGAAGGAGATCCTAGCGATTTGATCGGACGGAAAAGGAAGAAGCTTATTCTCGCGCTCCGAGGAAGCGCGGACAGGGATCCGGAAAAGAAAAATTAGGGCTGCAGTGAGAAATGATGCTAATTTGCTGATGTGGCATGCCTATAGCGGTGAGTTTAAAGTCAGAGTTCTAAACGGAATGAAGTCAAAACTGCAACTTAATTTTATTCAAATAGACTAAATTAAAGAATTATTACATAAATAGCATTCAAAAAATTTTATTCAACTCTTTCGCACCATAAACTTCACTATAGCTCGCAGATAGCATTCTATTAAAGCCTCTATCACTCAAAGATCCCCAAAATTAAGAATTTTTTTCATACTGAATGCAGACGCAGCTCTCCGTGCGGAGTGGCCCACCTCATAAACAATGCTCGCTCAACTGCACCAATAACTCCCGCATAACAATTCTAATAACTGTTTTAATAAAGCCACAATAGCCCCCAATAACACCGTGCGGTGAACTGCTCCAATAAGCTCTCAATAACGCCGCAATAACCCTCAATAACACTTTTCGTGCGGACTCCAATAACACCGCGGGATCAACCGCTCCAATAACCCCAAATATAGCACTGCTTGCGGACACCAATAACCCTCAATAACACCGCGCGGTGTTATTGAGGGTTATTACGGTGTTATTGAAGTTGTTATTATAATTATTCTGCGGGGGTTATTAAAGCAAAACAACATAGGCTATTTGAGCGGCGCGCGGTTTTTATGAAGTTGGTTGGTGTTTGCACTCCCTAGTTTCATTATATCTAAGGTTTAGTCCTTGAAATTATTTGTGTTATGGCTTTGGATAGAAGATGTTTGGAGCTTTGGATAAAAATAGACTGTTTTTTCTTCGTTTGGATCGAAATGGTGAAGTTTTCTAAAATCTGTGACAAATATTGATGTTGGAGATTTTGTATTGAAGGAGTTATTGTTATTGCCTGATCCAGCTTTCATGAAGTTTCTTCCCGAACTTACACGATTCCATTGTATGATTCTAATGTTTAGATTTCGTGCCAGATTGAGCTCCGAGACATGTAAACGTGCATCAGTGCAGATGGGCATGTTCTTGAAGCGACAAAATTTGAATCAACTCATCCATGCCAGGGAATTAATAGGGCTCGAAGTAAACAGGCTAGATCTACTTGGGTTGCTATCTTACTTGGACTTCACTAGAAGAAGCGCGGGATATCTTACTTGGATCGGCTCGAATTATTTTTTATTTATGAAATTATATATAATACTAAATAAAATCAAATATAACAAGCTAAGAGTTCATTTCAAGCCGGATCGAGCTGATTTTGAGCTACAACAGATTCAAATAACTCGAAGTTGAGCCAACTCATTTCAATTTCGGGTCCGACTGAGCACGTCTCATTTTCTAGCCGAGCGGGCTCGAAATGGAACATAACGAGCCAGAGCCTGATTTCAATCCAAACACAATCAATTTGAGTTGATTTCAAGCTGTCCCAACTCGGCGCAAAATCGGCTTCCCAATTGCCCGACTTATAAACAATTTTTTTTTTATTTTGAATAAATATCAAATAAAATAAAATATATATTTCATATATGTATAGATAAATTTGGCAATGAAAAAAGTTTATGAACATCATATAAATCATATTTTGATGATTTGATGTAGGTTATGATAGGGTAATCGTTGTATGAAAATTTAATATGAGAAAATAAAAAAATAAAATAAGTACCTGCCACGCGCCTGTAGCTCAGTGGATAGAGCGTCTGTTTCCTAAGCAGAAAGTCGTAGGTTCGACCCCTACCTGGCGCGCTTATTTAAATATTTACTATTTTTGATTTTGCAAATACGTCATGATGATGGGTATTTTTTCTAAAGTCAACCAAAAAAGTATAAATAGAGATATTTTAATTTTACATATAAAATGCTATTATTCAATGATAATAATGTAACAGGCATATTTTATTTAATATTAAAATAGATAAATTAATTGTGATTGATAGACCATCAATAAATTCTCATTATCCGACATGAATTTTGAGGGATGATATGGATCTCAAGGTAATTTTTTTAAGTAAAAAATTATTCAGATCCGACAAAAAGTCATCGGTAACTCTGATTTTAGTTCAATGAGACAAATTCGATGCTATCAAAATTAGTTCAATCTGAGTCAAATCAAGCTTATATCAAGTCATTAAACAGTTATTAAAAGATTTTCAAACACATTTGGAAGTTCAAATAAATGTTGAATCCAACACCTCGCAAGACGAATCTGACGAGCTCAAGATCACTCAATTGTGACATCATTAAGGACCCGTTTGTGGCAGCTTATAAGTGCGGGGGCATTTTTTAAAACACCGCCGCACTGTTTGTTTTGCACAATTTACTTGATTAAATGTAAACGACGTTTTTTTTTTTTAAATACGCGATCGCAGGTTATATCTCGTGATCAGCGTTTCGAACGCTGGTTGGGGATAAATTTTACGCACCTACCCCTCACAATCCCGCTTCCCGCATCGTGCCCTAAAAATCTCTTCCGCCGAAAGGAAGCCGTGCCTACCTCCGCTCCTGATAGTCTGCCTTCTTAAATTATTGATTAGAGTAAAATGTAAATTTTTTTATTACAATTTACGTTACAAATAATTTTAAATTTTTTTAAAAAAAATTATCTATAAAAAGTTATAAATAAGTTGTTTTCTAAATGCACATAACAAACAGCTAAACAACATATCCAAAACAGGGGCATAATGGTAATTTATCCAGAATCAGCTATTTTCCAAACGCACAAACCAAACAGTCAGCCAACTTATCCGGATCAGCTGCTCATCAGAAAATTATCAGGATAAACTATTTATCAGCAAAAACTGGATAAGCTGCAACTGCCCCAAACATACCCTAAGACACTCAAATATCTTTAGATTGAATGAAGTTTTTTGGATGGTCCGATCAAAATAATTTATATTACTACATTAATTGCACCCAAAACACTATAAATAAAGTCTCACCCTTCTCATGAGAGAGGGAAGCTAGAGACTTGTGAGAGAACATGAAGTTTTGAGAATAAATAGAAGTCCATACCGTCCCTACATCGTTAGCCGTTGTCGACTACTGCTGACCGCCGTCGACCACCGCTAAACTTTGTTGACCACTATCGACCTCTTTCGACAACAACCAACCACCTTCGAGCACTACCGTCGTCATTAAACACCACCGATGACCGTCGTCGATCACCGTCAATTATCGTCAATCACCCCTAACTAGACGTCGTCAATTGACATTGTAACTTGAAAAATCTAGTAACTACTTCTCATCTGTAAGACAATGGGTCTTTGTAATCATAAAATTATAATGAATTTTTACAACTAAACCAGACCCTGTGGTTTTTTTTTTCATTTATGAGTCTTTACACGTAAGAACTTCTGATGTCATCACTAGTTGTTTTCTTTCACCCAAGTAAGTGTTCAGACGATAATCAATTATCATATCATCGTGAATTTTCTACCACGAGACAGTGTGAACTAATGTAATGGTTTGATATGTTGATTTTATTTTGGTTAAACAATCTAATATTAGATTTGAGTGGGCGTTAATTTGATTTGTGTTCGATCTTAAATTTAGACCTAAGTGGAGGTGGCTTGATCATTCCCTATGATTCAAATATATTTGATTTGTGCTTAATTTTGTTTTAGTTTTGTGCTCAATAAGATGTCCCTAAAATCCTGCAGCAGCCCTTAGGTCTAAATCGAGGTTTAAGGATGCTTAATCCCTTAGTAATAGTTGATTAAGTAATTAAGTTAAAGTTTGGGAGACTTAACTTGATTAATCTATGGAGGCTAGAGGACAACATTGGTCTCTTAGATGCACTATAATGCACTGAGGAGGAGAGGAAAGCTAGAGGAGTTCGCTTGAGTTATAATCTAATGTAGGGGCAAAACCAACAAATATTTGTATTGCCCCCCTACAACTAACTTGTGAGGGGCTAGACTGGGACAACAAAAGATAAAGTGATATTTCATGAGAGGCAATACTTATATTTCTAGAGAGGTGAAAGACAAAATTGGGGGGGCTCGTTCTTCGCAGCAATCCCATTTCGACTAATGCAACCATAGCAGGGTTAGTACAACTCCATCCAACCCCTTGAGGCCACCCAATAGACCACCTTGATTGATTTGAGTAAGCCCCAGAGTGGAATTAAGCTCGGGGGACCAGGGAAGCGATTATTTGAAGCTTTTGGCCACACTGGACTCCTTTCGACCAAGGTTAGAGAGATACAACTAAATGCATATCAACTCAGGTGCAACTAAAGTTGTTTGAAGAAGCATTTGTAGAAGAATTTATTCAAAAAGCTGCGATAGCTATTGCAAAATTATATTAATTTCAAAAAGTCATACCGTAATTTTTTAGTAGTCATCGCATTTTAACCAGTCTGGTTGAAAAAAACCATATTTCTACCGCAAAAATTTCTAGAAAGCAACAATAAAGCAGCTCCTCAAAACATAATTGTGATGGCGGTCTGAAAAAAACCAGACGAAAACTGAACCCAAACGAACCCTAAGGTTATGCAGGTTTCGCTCCATTGAGCATAACTTGGAGTTATGTTTAGATATGAGTTGAGCTCAGTTCTTTTTATGCTTGAGTTTAATGAGCTGAGTACCATTAAAGTTGACCCTATGTGTTCAGCCAATTAAAAAAAAAAAGTTAAATGGCAATTACATACATACCATCCAGTTCCTATGGATTTACATATGTAGCATTTAAACTTTCCCTTTTTACATTTATAGCACCCAAATCTTTCATATCACATAAAGAATACCACTACTAACAAAATACACATTTAAAGCATAAACAGGATAGCATAAATGTAAAAATTGAAATTTAGTTGTTAGATATGTAAATACATAAAAATCTGACTGACCTACATGTAAATCATTCAAGAATACCACAATCAGCTCCCAGCAGAACAAGAGCTCATACAAGTATCATTTGGACGAGAATGGTTGTCATTTTATGTCAGGCCAAAACTTAGATTTTTACAAACACGACATCCTAACTATGCATGAAACTGTGGATTTCACTGTTCCACACTGTTGAAAAGTGTGAATTTTGGTGTGAGACATGTAAATACATAAAACATGGCTGTTGTGTATGTAAATTCCCTTCTGTTTTTACACACACCCCAATGCACGCATCTCGCATATGCAAGGAATTGAACGCAAGACCCCTTGGTCGAAAGAGAAAGCTCTGACCCACTAGACTAAAGTGGTTTGAATACAACTAATGAAGCTTTTAATCTTCAAGGATATCAAATTCTGAGGCATGAAATCTTCAGTAGTCCTGTAGTATTTTTCAGCAGAATACAAGCACCGAGTTTGTCACTTGGCTAGTATACAAACATGCAAACCTCTCAATCATATATATAAAGGAATGGTCAGAGACTATTATACGAGTCTCCAATCACTCTTAATGTGCCTAACAATTTGAGTATCACCCTCCTTAAGGCTCAAGTCATCAGAGGGGGATTCAAACTCCTGACCTGAGGGGATTTACACCAATGATGCCAACCAACAGGCCAAGCTACGCGGCACGACATTTTCTATATCTATATATATCTATATCTATATATATAGAGAGAGATAGAGAGGAGAGTTCACATAATATCATTAGTAGAGGGCACGAACCTGAAGTACAAATCAGGAGTTCTGGTGGCCTATCTTCATGAGCTGTCCCCAAACCTGATGAAACTGAGTGAGGATAAAGACGTTAAACACTCAGAGTGAAAAATAGCTCTACAGGAGTTGTATGAACATGGCAGAACTTAGCAAGAGCAAGATCTGTGCTTACGTTCTGGTGACTTTCTCTCTGGAAATTTTGATGTTGATGCCTTACGCCATCCCTTTCTGACTGAAATTCATAACCATAGAAAGAATTTTATGTAAAAAGATGATTGAATCATGCATCGAAAGTAGAAGCATGAACTATCTGTAAAAATATGCCGTTATATTTTTAAATTTGACATTTTTTTATTGTCATTCTTTTAAAATTCACGCAGCATTTCTAAGTGCATATGTATTCTCCTTATTTTAGTGCACATTACTTATTTTTGCTTGCACAATTTTCAGAATGTATTGTTGACCTCCATATATAATTCACGAGACAAACAAGCATTAATAATGAACATTAGGATGTTGCAGTTGCCATCAAAGGTGTTCAAACGTTCATCGATCAGAAAATGAGCCACACCGTCTCTTCTAGAGTATCAAGAATTTTTTAGGAATGGCACTTGCGAACATTAAGGTCATCAAATGTGGGGTCATGCAAAATGGAATTGATTTGCTTCAAATGCATTAGTCATTGTCAAAATTTCCCAAGGAGGGACCTCCTATGGCTGAAAAGAGCAAACATGAAAATGACGAGGTTCGAACCCAGCATCGCACGGCAAGTGAATTTGCCGCAATCATCGCTATGATTGTTCAAATGAGCTCCGTTCGCAATCAACTAGAAAATATATTCATATTGCTTGTGTGTATGTGTGTGTCTATATATATTGACGAGGGGCTTCCTAGGGGCTGAACCGACTGCATCAACTGAACAGGTTGGATCAGCTGAACTGGTTCCAATAGGCGAGCAGGGCCAGCCGGTCCATGTTTATGGGCTAGGGTTGCCGCTCAAGGGAAGTGGCCTCCCTCTCTTAATTATCTACTATGTATATGTATTTTTCTTGTGTTAGAGTTCAATTTTGTTTGAGATTTCTATCAGGACAGCCTCTGACGTCATTTTTCCCTTTATTTGACAGCAAGAAGGTGCCCCAGCTGTAAGTCGTCCGAGGTGGTATGTATCTTTCCCTGTTCCTACTTGTTTCGCTGTTCTAACATCCCTTCTGCAACCTTTTCCGCACCACTTTGCTCCCAACCACCAACTCCCACCCTTCTTCCTGCCATCAGGCATTTCCCAGCACAGTTCCGCCACCCCCAGCCGCCAACTCCAACCCCTCTACTTGCACCTGCTCTCTCCCCACCGTAACCCACTATCTAACTTCCTCCCTAACATAAAACCCACTGCCATCCACCCCATTGCTGTACTGTAACCCCTTCCACCCCATCGCTGTACTGTAACCCCTTCCACCCCATTGCTGCCCAACCGGGGTTCGTAACCTTCGCCCACGCCCTATGATATCTTTTATGTTTGTGTTTGTTATATTTGTCAAGAGTCTTTGTGTCACCCTGTTGAATTTTAGTAACAATATTTTCATTCCTACTGTGATTCAGCTCAGCTCCGGTATCATTTATATATTCATCAAATATCTCTTATCTTCGCCTCCCTACAATCATCCCTAACCCAACTTCTACTCATGCCTTATCTTCACATCCCAGCCGCCACCCCAACCTTCGGCATCCTCACCAAACTGCCGCTCCAGCTCTCCCCCTCCGTTTACCGCTCGTCGCCCGTTCCTGCAGCTTGCAAAACACCTTTGCCTCTTCCAGACCTTTCCAGAGTTCATATGGAGCCCTTCACTGTGTTGCAGCCCTCTCCTTCCCTTCTTCCTGCTCCGCAACAGCCGGCTCAATTCACCGCATCAAGCAGCTGCCTTTTTCTCCACCAAAAAAACAATTCCATCTCCTCTCCTCCAAACATCAGCTCTCCAAATCAAGTCAACCATTACCATCTGCTGCTCCTATCACTTCACTGGCAAACTCCACATCTCTTTTGCTATCATTTTCCACCCTACAGGTTGTCCAACAAAAATCTGAAAGCAAAAGAGAAAAAAGGAGAGTGCTGTGTGTTGTTTGTCCTCAAAATTACTAAATTGAAACCCAACAATAGACACAAACAAGCACCCCTAAAATGTATCCCAAGTGTGGTGGAGGTCAGCTAGGTGGATCAGAATGACTGGCGGATGATGTAGCAACAAAGGAATGCTGGTAGCAGAGAGAGGGAGATGCAAAAATGCTGGGACAACACATATCGTTGCTGTCCTTGATGGTAGCAGCGAGGGGTTGGGTTGGTAGCAGTGGAATCGTAAGAATACGTGTTCCCTGGCTAACTTGGGTCGCAGCGTCAAGGTGGGAGGCCTCAAACAACAAGAAAAAGGCTTAGAAAGGTGTGGTTTGGGATGGCGGCAATGTATAAAGGGAGGGGGGAGTCGGTTGGGCTGCTGGAGGGTGCAGAAAATAGCAAGGTGACAGTAAGAAATATGGAGACGGCGGCGGTGGAGAGAGGGTTGTGGAGTGGGAAGGTCGAGGATAATCACTACCTCAGACGAGATACAACCGGAGCACCACTCGTCGTCAGATACAACCCTAGAATGGAAAGCCTGGATGCCGATGATTGTCCTGACAAAAAACATGAAAAAAAACTGCTCTAAAACACAAAAAAACAATATATACTAGGGAAATTAAGGAGTGGACCCATCAAGTGCGTGGCAATTTTACGCACTCAGGAGAGTCTGTTGAACCTTGATTTGTCTAGACCGAGAGGTCCGAGTTCACGCATTTAGGGGACAAGCGCACGTGGGAATAGACATCCGTATCAGTTAGGGTTTGGGAGAGATCATCTACCTCTCTAATTGTAGGTGTTTATCCGTTATGTTATTTGGTGTTATTAAAATAAAATATTTGTTTCCCTAAAATTTTGAGAAAATCTACTCTGATTCATACAAAATTGCTATCAGAGCAATATCTATGGGAAAGAAACGACAGAAACGCCTACAGGTTTTAGAACACAAAAGCCAACAACAGGATCTAGCGTGCCCTAGTAGACTCTGAGAAGTCAATGACGGGACAGAGCAGGCTAAGGACCGAACCATGCGATATGGGAAGCCGACAACAGCATTGCAGTGTTCTTATCGAGATTCAAGCTAGCTAGGAGCCGACCAAATCACATTTTTAAATAGCTAGGAAGCAAACGACGGGATTGTTGCGTACAAAGCGAAATAGGAGCTTGATTCAAAATTTTGGGGCATACAGATGATAGGATCACGGCGAACACAACGATACAATCACTTTATTTGACCTAGCAGGGAAGGAAATGATGGGATTGTGATGTAAAGTAACCAAACTGTACGATACAACTGTGATTCGAGCTAACTGGGAAGCCATCAAGAGTATAGAGTGACGCCTTCATGATAAATTTTTTTTTTGGAGTAATAGCAACAAAAAAAAAAGAAATTTAGAGAAGAAATGAAACATAGTTGCCAAATCGAATCTGAAATGAACGAGCATTTCTCCACCATGAATGGGCGGTTCTTGTCCATGAAGGGTAGATTCATGGTTTTGGAAGAAATGATGAAGAGTATCATGGAGTTGCACGCAAAATAGCTACGGGATCAAGCGAAGTCGTCGGAAACTGACGCGAGCAGCAGCAACCTGAAGAATTTGTTTGGCATCGACGTCGTTGCCTTAAGAGAATCTGGAGCTGCAGAAAGAAACAAAGTAATCGAGAGCGGAATCGAGAGGCATCACTTGGAAGGAATGAGACATCCAAACAGCTAAAACAAACAAAAGCAGGCGGAATAGAGCGGTCCAATCAGGAGCATACTCGAGTGATAGCACTTGGCAGAAATAGCACAACATCCGAATAGCTGGAAAGAACTAAAGGAGGCATGAATTGAGCGAAGCAGACGGAACAAGACAACGTGCAATTCGGGGCTGGAGAAGATCGCATCAAATTATTTTGGTCTGGAACAGAGAACCTAGTTGGGTGAGATGAGACCCCGGCGAAGGGCTCCTTCCAACTATGTCAGTACCTTTTACAATGGCGGCCTTCCAAGTGGAAGACGATTCAGAAGTCATGATCGAAAAGGGATGGGTGGAGAATAGTAGGAGAGTTTGTAAGTGACTGATTTTGACACTGTAGAGTTTTCATAACGGAGGAAAAATGGTGGTGCTTTGCAGTTACCCTATTTTGTGCAAGATCTAGGGGTGCAGATCCATTAAAAGTGACATTGGTATTGGAGTGGCCACCACCTAAGACCTTGAAAGGGTTGAGAACATTTCTGGAACTTACAAAATACTATCGGAAGTTTGTGAAGGGTTGTCATTCGATTTTGTGGCCATTAATAGATAAGTTGAAGACAAAAATTCAATGGGGGAAAGCAATGACTCGTGTTTTTGAGAAGTTAAAGAAGACCATGACAAGGTTACTGGTTCTAGTGTTACCAAATTTCAACCAACCTTTCATTGTAGAAACGAATGTTTTAGGCTATGTATTAAGTACGATCTTCGGAAACTGTCAACGATCTATCACTTATTTCAATCAACTGCAAACGATGATAGCTAAACTAAAGTAAGTTTATAAATGGGAGCCACACGACTTGATCAAGCAAAATAATAAGCTTTTCTAATGAAATACAGGGAGCAAAAGAAAATTCTTCCACATGTGGAGAAAATGGGACATCAGCCAGAAATATTAAGATCCCTATCTGCAAGAATATAGAAAATGACTCAATAAAAGTTGCAGACATAATGTCCTGAGCGTGATAGGATAACTAAAAAGTCTAAGGAAAACAAATGCCTTAAGAGAATATCTGAAGAAAGAAATTGAGAGAGGAATCTAAGGTGTGCTTGCTATTTTATAAGGAAATAAAGGGATAAAAATGTTTAAAAAAAACCAAAATAAAAATAATATTAATTTAATATTCATTCTTGGATTGAAATGCAAAATTAATGCTGCAAATGGTAACATAAACTATTACCAATTCTAGTGACAACGCAAGAACGACACTAGTTTCAAGGTCACTTCAGCAATCATTATCATGCATCAATCATTTAAGGCCCACTTGGCACCACTTTTATTTTTTGCTTTCATTTTCGTTTTTACCTCTAGAAAACATACTTGGTTTGTATAATTTTTATATGTTTTTATTTTTCTATTTTAAAAAACAAATCACCTTAGCATATATGCACGTTTATGTTATATATATATATATATATATATATATATATATATATATATATATATATATATATATATATATATATATATATATATATATATATATATATATATATAT
>JXCR01126926.1:99257-155365 GCA_002079205.1 Phalaenopsis hybrid cultivar
TATATATATATAATTTATGCATGTTAGATTACAAATTACTAATGTGTTCTTCGGTGGGCAGAAAAAAAAAAACTAAGGCCAGTGAGAAACAATTTATACACAATAATGTATTTAGAAATCATCAAATCCAATAAATTATTCCAAAGTACTCTAAATACTCAAAAAAAAAATTTTAAGACTAACTCTTTTACAACAAAATAGTGGTACATTGTCATCATCAACTTGTTAAGGATCCTAAATCCAATCCATAAGCCTTCAATTGTTCCAATAACCTCTATAGGCATTTGCTGCAAGTGCCTTGAATGATATTATATTGCTCTTGATAAGATAAATATTTTAGCATTAAAAAATTGCACTTTCATTATTATTGTTACTTTTTAGTCACCCTAAAGTTGCTCCATGAATATTATATGTATATTGATAAATTCCTATGGACCAACAAATCATATAAGTGTTCTAAGCACGTGACTGAGACGAGATTATTTGAGGCATATTCGAAGAAATCTCGAGTCCATACAAGATGGGAGCTCAACAACCTCCACAAAGGTCATTATTCGCACCAACTCGGCGAGAAGGATGAGATCTCGCCAGCTCACTTACAAAGACAACATCGAACTTCATGGCGATATGAGTTGTTAGAGTCTTTTCTACCGTATGATCATTTATGTAGCCTCCCTCAGGGCACATTCACTTCAAACCCGATTGATAAGGGGTGTCCTCCCTTGGGGAAGGAGACTTTGATTCTCTCTCTCTACCATTTTCCTTATCAACGAGGAGATAATATCATTTGCTCTCTCTTCTCTTACAATCCCTGATCAGGTGGTGCGAGAATGCTGACATTTTTAATTCAACATTATAAAAATTGTTACGATGAAGATGCCCCTTGAATTTTTGATTCATCAGCTCTCTTGAATTCATAGCATCAGAGCTTCAAAAACATATAACCCTAAATTTGCATTCCCGATTAGGAGTGAATTAAACCATTTGATGCAAGTACAAAATTTAATGGATTCTAGTTAAATAGGCTAAAAGTCTCTCTTGAAATCCATAAATAAATCACAATCCCACAAATTATGGACATCTGAAATATATCTGAAACCAATTAAAGTTTTTAATCACAGAGAATGCTAAAGTTTTATCATACCTTCTTATAACTCTGAATTATCAAAGATGATATGATATACAAACTAGGAAAATTTACGCATATACCACATAATTTTGATGGATTTACATATCTAACACCCAAGGTTTAATATTTACACTTCTAATATCTTGTTGTCATCATGAACCTATGCATGAAAAAGTGTATTTCAGATTTAAAAAGAAAGTGTTGGTGTTATTTTCAATATGATGTTAAAAATCTGAGTATTATGCATATAAATATGAATGTTTAGTAGATGTCAGATATATAAATACATAAGAATTGTGTGGTATGTGTGTAAATACCCCTACAAACTATTACAGCATCACAAAATGTAAAACACATACCTTTGTCACAAGCTCTCAAACACTCATCTGCTTACCAGAGCATGCATCCATTAGATACAAGCAATCAGGATTGGGAACATAGCCTGCCTCCTTCAGCTCGAAAACCAACACCTTCAACAATAAATAGATACACACATACTCTGGATGAGATTTGCCACCTGAGACAAACATGTGATTCGTGTTGTTAACTTCAAACCAGCTACAACCCGGAAACTTCTGCAAATTCCTTTCTTTCATCATCTTCCTAACTCTTAGAACCCCCTCCGACTGACCAGAGACGGCATGAACATTCGACATCAAAATATAGTATCCAGAATTCCCAGGATCCAGCTCGAACAGGTGCTTAGCAGCAATCTCCGCAAGCTCGGAATTGCGGTGCACACGACAAGCTCCAAGCAATGCGCCCCAAATCCCAGCATCGGCTTCGAACGGCATATTCAATATAAAGTTGTAAGCTTTATGTAGTTCTCCTGCACGGCCATACAGATCAACCATGCATGCATAATGCTCGTTCTTTGCAGATATGCCAAAGTCTTTCATGTGACTGAAGAAGCCAAACCCCTCTTTGATCCGACCAGTGTGGCTGCAAGCCGATATCAATGTGAGGAAAGTAATGTGGTCGGGCAAAAACCCAACATTCTCCATCTCATGAAACAAGCTAACCGCTTCATCAACCAAGCCATGGGCTCCATAAGCGGCAATAATGCTGTTCCAGGACACCTCGTTCTTCTCCTTCATCGAATCAAAAACACGACGAGCGATGTTTAACTCCCCACATTTGCCATACATATCTATCAGACAACTCTCAGTATACAAATCTGCTGTGAAAGCAGCTCTGATCATGAAGCCATGGATCTCCTTCCCATAATTCAGCGCAGGTAAACTCGCACAAGCTGATAGAATGGAGGATATGGTTACAGCATCACACATCATCCCCTCAGCTCTCATCTGATAGAACATATTGAAAACCTCTTCTGGTTCCCCATTTTGATTAAAGTTTGCAATCATGGAGTTCCAAGCCACAGTATCTTTGTCCAAAATCTTCTCAAAAATTCCATGGCCGAGATCCAGTCGTCCGCATTTTGCATACATATCGATCAGAGAACTCGCCACATAACAAATTCCTTCAAATCCATTCTTAAGAACATAACAGTGTAATTCTTTCCCTAATCGTAAAGCTGCAAGGCAAGCACAAGCAGGTAAAACGGTAGCCAACATGATGCCATTGGGTCTAATTCGCTCCTTCAGCGACCTGCGAAACATCAGTAAAGCTTCGTCGCTCAATCCATTCAGCACATAGCCGGATATCATGGCGCCGCATATCGCAACATCCATTGCTCCATTCATGTTAAAAACCTTGTTTGCGAGTCCTACATCTCTGCTCTTGAAATATATATCGATCAGCGCGCTCTTCAAGAACAAATCAAAGCAAACATTGTTTCTGAGAATGTAAGCATGAATTTCCTTGCCTTGCTTTAGATTTGCTGAGTCGGAGAAGGAGGGGAGCAAACTTGAGAGAGTGATAGAATCTGGTTTTATACCGGCATCCTGCATCTTGTAGAACGATTCAACAGCTTCGTTCCTTAATCCATTTTGAACCAAACCAGATATCATTCCGTTCCAGGTAACAACATCGGATTTCGACATCAAACCGAACAACAGATTCACATCGCTCAAACATCTGCATTTGGAGTACATTGCTAGCAGTGTGTTTGCAACGGAGATCTCTGAATCGAGGCTGAGTTTGATTGTGAGGCCATGAATCAGAGCTCCATAACTCAGTAATGCTTGCGAAGCACAGAGAGATAGAATCGAAGAAAAAGTTACATAATTTGGCTTAGTTCCTGAGCTCAACATCCATCTGAAGATCTCGAAAGCATGTTCAGCATCCCCAACTCTGACATAACCATCCATCATCACATTCCACAACACACAATCTCTTTCAGGCGTTTCATCAAACACCTTCCTTGCATCCTCAACAGAACCGTTTTCAGCATACATTTTTATCAAAGAACTTCCCACAAAGGCATCTTTCTCCATTCCCATCAAGGAAATCATCTTGTGGATGTAATTACCCAAAGTAGATGCCGATAAGGCGCAGCAGGATTTGATCACATAAGGAAATGTGTATTTATCAGGGAAGATTCCAGCGCAAAGCATCTTGAAATAGAACAATAAGCTGAACTCAAACAGACCAATCATGGAGAATCCGCGAATCATCCAATTCCAGATCAAAGTTGAATCTTTTCCCACGGAGAAAAACAAGGATTTTGCATCAGAAATGCTTCTGCACATCACATACATACCAAGAATGCTGCTTTCGAGGAGATTGTCGGCCATGAGGCCGTATGAAACAACCTGAGAGTGAACCTGGCGGCCTCTCTGCAGATCGGATGGGTTGCGAAGAGTCCGCAGAATTAGAAGAAACCGGCTGGTGAAATCCTCCGAAGAAATTTTGTGAGCTTGATGGGAATCAACGATGTTAAAAACTGATTGTGACGAATATATGCGGATCAAGTTACGGGCTTTGGATGCTAAGACTCGTTTGCGGATGAAATTTAAAGAGGTTCCATTCATTACAGTGCAGTTGGAGGAACATGCGTCGTGGGTGAGAGTAGAACTAGAACTCAAAATGAAAACTTAGGATTTGGAGCAGGATGTACGGTGGGGTGGCGCGCACGGGGCATTTCCATACGGACAACATCTACGTGGAGACGGTCTACACGGTAGATCATCATAGATCATAGATCACAATGAAAATATATATTCGGTGAGCTTTAATTTTAAAAAAAATTTATTTTTTTTATTTAATAGATTACATCCTCACTGTGATCTACGGTGTAGATCCGACACCACATGCATCTCTGCATGCGATATCCGTATGCAATAATTTTTTTAGAAAGAGAAGAAAAATTAGTGTTATACCCCTTATAATCTTTCTCTATTGTACCTTCAGTAAGTTCAGCACTTCTATTTTCATATATTTATAGGTTACAGATAGGTTACATGGATGCTACATGAGATATATCACAGATATAACCGCTCAATAACCTCTAAATAACCTCTCTAAGTCTTACCCATGCAAATTTTTCTCGAGGTAGAGAGAAGTAATTTTGGCGGGGTCCTCTAAATTTATTTAAAGTTAATTTTTCTTTACTATAATTTTATTTAAGTTATTTTTTTAACTTAATTTTATTTAAGTTAATTGATTAATAGTTAATAACTAAATCAAGTATTATCAGCCTAATTATACTTTAAAAATTTTGTTTATTTTTAAATTATTAATTAATAAAAGAATAAATATAATTTCTTTATTTATCCAATAACTTCATAAGTAATTATTAATAAATGTAATTAATAACAAATTAATTATTCTCTTATAAATATTAAATTTGTATTTAATAAAAAAATTACTAAGCATATATATAATTATTAATTAACAATTTTAGAAATTAAATATTAATTGAATTTAAGAAGTTAGTTTGTCTATTTTGAAAGATTTTAAGAAGTCAAAATGTACATAAGAGCATCAGAACAAGGAAAGGCAGCAGTTCCTCACCTTTAATACATTGCCTCTCTTCTTATCAAGGACCAAACCCCTAATCATATACTTCCAATTGAATTTCCAGTTTAGTNTATAAGAGCATCAGAACAAGGAAAGGCAGCAGTTCCTCACCTTCAATACATTGCCTCTCTTCTTATCAAGGACCAAACCCCTAATCATATACTTCCAATTGAATTTCCAGTTTAGTAGCTGCAAAGAGGAGTAATACGTAACAAATAAAATTAAAAATCGTGCCAGATTATGGTAAAATATATAAATTAAATTTCAAGTATGCATGAGAGTAGGGGTGTAAACGAACCGAACACGAACGAACAGAGCTTGTATTTGTATTCGGTTCGTTTGAAATTTAATTTGTTTGAAATATACTCGTGTTTCAAATTGTTCGTGAAATCACTGTTCGTGTTAGTTTCTTAACAAACGAGCCGAACATGAGCTTTCCGCGGACGACGAGCCAATTTGACATCTCTAATATTAATATATATAAATATTATATTTTATTAATTATATAACTTATATTATATAAATATATAATATCTATATTAGTATATTACTAATATAATNGTTGGAGGAACATGCGTCCGGGGTGAGAGCAGAACTAGAATTCAAAATGAAAACTTTGGACTCGGAGCAGGATGTACGGTGGGGTGGCGCGCGCGGGGAATGCCGGCGAGGGCTCGAAAAATTATTGCTGACGGCCCATGGAGACGATCTACACCGTAAATCACATATCTGGGTGATCTAAGATGAAGATGTATTTCTGTGGGGTTTAATTTAATTTATTTTTTTATTTTTTTTATTTAAAAAAAATTTGATTGCATCCTTACGATAAATCACCGTGATCTACAGTGTAGATCGGACACCGCATGCATCTCCTTATGCAATAATTTTTCTATAATGAGGAGAAAAATTAGTGTTATACCCTTATTATCTTTCTCTAATATACCTTCAGTAACTTCAACACCTCTGTTTTTATATATTTATAGATTACAGATAGACTATAGGGAGGTTACATGAGATATAACACAGATATAACTGCTCAATACCCTCTAAATAACATCTTAACGATGCATACGTCTTACCTACGCAATTTTTTTCCCGAGGTAGAGAGAAGTAATGTTGGTGGGGTCCACTAATTTTATTTTAAGTTATTTTTTAACTTAATTTTATTTAAGTTAATTGATTAATAGTTAATAACTAAATCAAGTATTATCAGCCGAATTATACTTAAAAAATTTAATTTATTTTTAAATTATTAATTAATAAAAGAATAAATATAATTTCTTTATTTATCCAATAACTTTATAAGTAACTATTAATAAATATAATTAAAAACAAATTAATTATTCTCTTATAAATATTAAATTTGTATTTAATAAAAAATTTACTAAGCATATATATAATTATTAATTAACAATTTTAGAAATTAAATATTAATTGAATTTAAGAAGTTAGTTTGTCTATTTTGAAAGATTTTAAGAAGTCAAAATGTACATAAGAGCATCAGAACAAGGAAAGGNGCTAATTTAGCTAACACAACAGTGCATCTGTCCCCACATGTTGGAGGTTGTCGAACAGAGCATGCATCTTTTTTGTCCCCATATGTATATATGCGCGAAAGAAGGATAAAATGACGTAAAATTGAAAAATCCTAATTTTTTGTCACCGTAAATAGTGGGCTTCACCAATATGTGATTGCACCTTCAAATACATTTTCATGAGGATTCTTCCCCCATTTTGGAGGAACCCAAAGTCGAATGAAGGTGAATATTTTTAGGTAAAAATGAGTTTTATTTTTTTTTTATTTTTTTTTTTTTGCTATAAAGCCATTAGATCTTAATTAGCCCAATTGGTCTGCCAATTTGCTTACTTAAAGGAAGGTTGACCCATTTGAACATGTGATTCAAATTAACCAAATCTCCTTTAACATTAAAATTGGATAACCTAATATGAAGATACTTAATTATTTATCGATTTCAAAAAAAAAACTACTTATAATGCATATTGTGTCATAAAGATGGGCTTTAAGTTATATAGCTTGATTTTTTTTTATATGACCTTAGGATTTTTAAAGGTGCATAACATGCGTAATTTTATAAGAAATTTAGAATATATTTAACTTTTGAAGATAATAACTTAGCTGGAATTGCTCTATTTGACCCGACCACTAGCTCATGTCGACCATCTCCAATTGAATGCATGTGATTATAAGTATAATTATCATTTTATAATAATCATTCTCCTATACACATAGGACTATTTGTTCTTGATAGGGGGAGGAAAGAACTGATGTGAAGAGACACAACCTTATCCCTCATCTCTCTCTCTCTCTCACTTTTTTTCCTATTATCTATGTTATATTTCTTGAGTTTTATTCATAGACAATTTTTGATTTAAAATTCTAAAGGTCTGTTGAGTGTGAAGCATACCACAAACAAAAAAAAGAAACTGACTTAGGTAGAAGTGCTAGCAATATATTGTCGAAAAGAATAATCAAACACATTCATTCAGCCATCTAGCGAACCCCGCCATACTAGCTCCATTCGGTTTGACAGGCTAGGTCCTGTTAGCTCAGCCAACTCCATTTGGCTCGTTTAGCTCCATTCAACTTGATCGATTCTAATCAGCCCTATCAGCTTCATTCAGCTCAACCTGTGTTATTCAGCTCACCCAGCTCCAATTGATCGGGTAAACTCTTATTAGCCACCCACAGTCAGCAAAAAAAAAATATACTCTCCCCAGAAAGTTCTCTAAAAAATATTATAAAAAAAAATAGTTTATCAAAGGGAAGATACGCCATGAATGAGTGGAATTGAGCATCAAGAAAAACTCTATATGAAAAATATCTCAGGACCCTCCTTATTCTTGTTTTATTGCATTTATGATTTTTCTTATTTTCTTAAATATGAATTCACCCATGGCACTCATGGAACTTGCCTCTAACAAGCAAGTTTATAGAGAATAAAGAGAAAATGACCTATATATTTTGACTCTATCTGGCTTAATAGCACAATGCTAGGGACGATATTAGATAAGTTCTTTAAAAAATGTAAGTCGTCCAAATAAAAAATGAACTCAATTAACTAAGGGTTGAAGACAACGAGATCTCGACGAAGATAAAGTTGATGCTTTATGTTGATTGCTTCCTGCATAAGAGTTACAACCCCCAGGTGAATCATTGTCCGAATTTAACAAAATTTCTTGAATTTCTTTATAAGTAAGTCATGTTAAAGAGAATAGCCAATCCACTCATATAAAAAAGAAAGCTCATTTCACTGATAATACTTGGGGAACTCTCTTCATAAACCAAGTTAATTGTAATAATTATGAGATGATGATCTATGAGACTACTCTCTAAAAGTGAATCAAACGGCCCCATGACAGAAGCATGAAAAAGAACTGAGAGCACCCAAACAGATAAATAATCTACATATAAATAGATGCCTCACTCATTTCCACTTCAACAATTTTCCAACTCATATATAGAGAAAATCATACACTCGTCTTACGCAGATCAATAATTTTAGTTTCATGTCTATCATTGTCTTATTTTTTTTGCACATATTTTTCAAGTAGTCAAGAGAATTAGAGAACTATTATGTATGAAAAAATTCTCCTTGTATTTTTAAAGTATAAAGATCATCCAGAGAACCTATAGAACTCAACCAATTCTAGTTGGCTCGATCAGCTTCAGTTGGCTCAAGAAGCTAAATTTGGCCCGGTCAGCTCCATCCAGGCCTGTCAGTTCCAGTCAGCTCGACAAAATTCATTCAGCCAAATCCATGTTAGCTCTAATTGGCTGGCTAGACCAGCTCCAGTCGATCTGACCATCTTCGTTTGACCTGACTTCGACTGGCTCCATTCAGTTTGAACAGTTCCAGTAGGCTCGACTCGCTCCATTGAACTCAGCCCTAAACATCATGTTATCTATGTAAAAAATGGTGTACTTCAATTTTAAAGTTAAAATTATGATATTTTTTTTTGATATAAGAGACTTGGTGATATAATTATAAAAGTAAACTTTAGTCATTAGAAATGCAAATACATAAAAAATTAGATATTATCAAAGTAATTTATTATGTTTTCAATCGCTGTCCGTTGAGCTCGCGCCCTCCACTCACTGGTTTCACTGAACAACTCGCATCATCTATCTGCTCTGAGCACAAGCAAGACCGCCATGGTAACACTGCAAGGAGCCATCACTGCTGGAATCAACTGCACCCAACACAACACATTCACCCCTAATCACCGACCACCGGAGGTACTCCAAACAAACCCTAACTGTCCGGAATGGCCCCGCCGAACCGCTCTTCTAGTACTCTCCCTGCCGGCTGTCACAGCATGGCTATCCATTCCCCGCCGAGCTGCCGCTTTCTCTATTAGCATTAGTGAGAACGTCAATTTCTGCGACCCGTTGTTTTTTTATCTCATTTATGTTATTACTTGCTTCGTTTAACGGTAGTGGATTTTGGTAATTATTTGTAGCGGGACCAAAGGAATGGCTCCGAGATCAGAAGAAGAAGGCGGCCAGGTTCGTCTTGGCTCCCATCGACGCGTCTCGGCAGAGCCTCCGCAATGCATATCAGGCGATTGGTACTTAGTGATTTGTTTTTGTTTCTATTATACGTTATTCTCTTCGGAGTTTGTTTGGTTTGCATAAATTCTGGAAGGGTTTCCATTCTGGGGATGAAGACATCAAATGAAACAATGTTGGAAGGTTTGAAAGGCCATTAAGAATGGCTGAAATGGTTTTTCATTTGGAGGTGAAAGTGACAAAACACTAAAGTTTTTCTATGATTCAGGGGTTTGAAATGTATGAAATAAGTAGAATTAGGGCATATTTATAAAGTTTGAAAATGATATTACTGCTCTGATTAATGTAGGCGCATTTCTTCGCGAACCTATTACTCGTATGCCCCTCTCCGTGCTCCCCTCTCACTGCTGCCCTCTCTCTCATGTTTCTTCTGCCCTAGGTCACGCCACTCTCCGGTGGCAACAAGTTGCCTTTCTACTTTCCCTTTTCTCTCTTATCTCTGTTGGCAATGGGTTGCCTCTCTTCTCTCCCTCTTCCCTCCTCCCTCCGATCCCGGGCTCTCTGTCTGTTTATTGTGCTCTCCATCCTCCTATGGTATCACCTATGTTTTTTCGATCGAATGATTTTCCCTTTGTGATTTGTGGCTTTTTTATTTGCGGTTTGAAGTGAGAATTTGAATTTTGCTATTTTTGGCTTTCTCATTTGTGTTTAAAGTGCGNAGATTTGTTTTTGTTTCTATTATACGTTATTCTCTTCGGAGTTTGTTTGGTTGGCATAAATTCTGGAAGGGTATCCATTCTGGGGATGAAGACATCAAATGAAACAATGTTGGAAGGTTTGAAAGGCCATTAAGAATGGCTGAAATGGCTTTTCATTTGGAGGTGAAAGTGACAAAACACTAAAGTTTTTCTACGATTCAGGGGTTTGAAATGTATGAAATAAGTAAAATTAGGGCATATTTATAAAGTTCGAAAATGATATTACTGCTCTGATTAACAGCCTGTTTGGGGCAGCTTATTTGGCTTGGTGCGTTCTAAAAATGTTGGATGAGACGTATGGAAACCACGGCGTAGTAACGTTGCTTAAAAAGTTAGGTTAAGGGTCTGTTTGGGACAGCTGCAGCTTATTAGATAATCTGATGATAAGCTGATTAAAAATAATTTGTTGATAAGCTAGGTGCGTTAGCTATTACAAATTTTTATTTTTTTGGAAAAGCCAGATTGCAGCCGGAAAGCTGCCACCGCACCTAGAAGGTGCAGTGCGAAAACATTGATTTCAGCGTTTTGAAAACGCATAAGCTACCAAAACGCAGTTTACCCAAACAGGTCATGTGCGTTTTTAAAACTTCACCGCACCAAATAAGCTGCCCCAAACGGATCCTAAATGCAGGCGCATTTCTTCGCGAGTCTATTACTCGTATGCCCCTCTCCCTGCTCCCCTCTCACTGCTGCCCTCTCTCTCATGTTTCTTCTGCCCTAGGTCACGCCACTCTCCGGTGGCAACATGTTGCCTTTCTCCTTTCCCTTTTCTTTCTGATCTCTGTTGGCAATGGGTTGCCTCTCTTCTCTCCCTCTTCCCTTCGATCCCCCCGGCTCTCTGTCTGTTTATTGTGCTCTTCATCCTCCTACGGTATCACCTATGCTTTTTCGATCGAATGACTTTCCTTTTGTGATTTGTGGCTTTTTATTTGCGGTTTGAAGTGAGAATTTGAATTTTGCTATTTTTGGCTTTCTCATTTGTGTTTAAACTGAGAATTGGATTTTGCGATTTGTGGCTTTCTTTTTATGATTTGAAATTTAGATTTTGCAATTTTGTGGCTGAATGTGATATGGAATGAGGTTTATCTTTACTTTTGATGTTTGATTGTGAATTTGCAAAATGGCTGAATGGTTTGCTTCATTTGTTGATATCAATGTTTCGGGTGCCCTATATGTAGTAGCCTCAAATGAAAAATATGGCATGGAGTTTTATCTATACCTTTGATGTTTGAGTGTGAATTTGAGAAATAGCTGAAAGAGGTGCTTGATTTGTTGATAGCAATGTTTCGGGTGCCCTGTATGTAATTGCATCAAATGATAAAATTGGGATGAGGTTATATCTTTACCTTTGATGTTTGAAAGAGAATTTGAAAAATAGCTGAAAGGGGTTGCTTGATTTGTTGATAACAATGTTTAGGTTGCTCTTTATGGAATTGCATCAAATGAAAAATATGGGGTGAGGTTTTATCTGTCTTTGATGTTTGATAGAGAATTTGAAAAAACACTGAAAGAGAGTTCTTGATTTGTTGATAGCAATGTTTTGAATGCCCTATATGGAATTGCATCAAATGAAAAATATGAGGTGGGGTTTTATCTTTATTTTTGATATTTGACAGAAAATTTGAAAAATGGCTGATAGAGGATTTTTGATTTGTTGATAGCAATGTTGTGGATGTAGAGGTAGTGATGTACGTTGGTTTGTGTGTGGAGGTGGTGGTTAGTGTGTGGTTGTGTTTGTGTTAGAGGATGCGTTAGTGGATGTGGTTGGTGTGTGGTTGTGTTTGTGTTAAATGATGTGTTGGTGGATGTGTGGAGGTGGTGGTGGTGTTTCGGAGGTGGTGGTTGGTTTCCGGTTGTGTTTGTGTTATAGGATGTGTTGGTGGATGTGTGGAGGTGGTGGTGGTATTTCGGAGGTGGTGTGTGGTTGTGTTTGTGCGGATGTATTGGTTTGTGGATGTGGTGTTGTGGATGTGTTGGTGTGTGGAAGTGGTGGCAGTGGTGATGTGTAAGTGGTGTAGTGTGGTGTGGACGGGCATTGGTGATGATAGTTTGACATTCCTTTTTTTGTTTGAGTTGTGATATTGCGACATTCTTATTTACGTTGATTAATTTTTTATCATGTCAGTAATACAATGATTAAGACAAAAGAGGTTGGTTGATCTACAATATGGGATAAAGAGATAAAATTATTATTTTTTAACCTTCGCCTCAAGGAGGTCGAATTGGAAAACAGACTGACAACTTATTTCAACAAAAAGAACTACAAAATACTACAATGTTCTCTGTTTACTTCATGATAATCACATAACTACAGAAGACAGTTTTACAGGTGTCCAAGAAGAAACAACTGTGACTTCTTTAGGTGAACAGATGGGTTGGAGGATTCCACCGTCGAGAGTAATCGGGCATGGAGATTTTTCCTGGATGCAATTTATCTCGTGACTTACACTAGTTGTTTTTTAAAAATTATATTATCATATTATTGATTGTTATTTTAGTAGTTTTTTTTTTATTTATTTTGATAGCGTGCTACTCACTATTCAGTGAGGTTTTTTTTTATTTTGTAATGTTCAGACTGAATATTTGCTTTCAAGTATGAGATGAGCTAGTAAAAACAGTTATGTTGTTAGCAAAATTACAATACATGGACAAAATAATCATTTATTCAGAAACAACTGCAACACAACTGTTTTCAAACTGTAAAAAACAAACAAACTGTCAGCTTATCCGCAATAATTTCCCGTCACAGCTGCTGTGCAACAACTTATTAATAAGCTGCAGATGCCCCAAACAGACCGTAAGAATATTTAAGAATATTTCATATTCTTATTTACAAAGATCATACTAGATTGCACTCTTCCTTAATTTGTCCCTTGATCTAGAATTAATTGGATCCTTCCTTTGAGTCTACGACCAGCCTGAAGTAGGGGCTGCCATTGGCGGTCCCGCAACATTTGCTATTGACGATGTATTTGATTGATGATCTAAACAATCGTTTTGTTGATATTGGCACACAAATCCAATATGATTGAAAAATTGAAATTCAGATGGTTGAATTGATGTGAAAGAAGTTTTGTGGATCAAATTTGGTGGTGGTTGAAAAAAGATGGTGATATTTAGATCGTTTTTTTTATTGAAATGTTCGTCTCTTTGAGATTAATAATTAGTCACAAATGGCTTGCAAAATTGAGGTTGACGAAAGTCTCAAGAACTCCAGGAAGCTAGGATATCATTGGATGAATTGCATGGTAACCAATGTTCCTTGCGACTGTCAGACACCACCATTGTATGGTGAGTGAGAAGTGCTTTCTAGTGGGTGGATTGGAGGTTGTCGCTTAAACTCCGCCATATGTGATGGATGAGGCGGCGGCGGCTTGGAACAATTAAGTCATGCCTTCAATGTGCTTATATTTGAATATTTTAGGAGTTGTTGGATTGTTGTGATGAGTAGGACATGTTTTGCATTGCTTCGAGCTCACTTGATCTCTAAATATTTTTAGAGTCAAAATTGTTTGAGACGGGCACTTTAACCTAATGTTATGCTTGTTAGGTAGATATATTCAGTTGCTTGTGGATTTAAACTAGTATCTAGAAAATGATTATTATTTTGTCTGCATTTATTTTATGATGAAATTGAAATTGTTACATTTGAAGAGCTTCTGAGAGGGTTTTTCTGAAGCATAGCATAAATCGTGATTTCTAAATACCCTTGACTAATAATCCATTTGCTCAACTTTATTATTTTCAAAAACACTGTTTGCAACGCCAGGCAACCGATTAAAGAAGAAAGGAAAAAAAAAAATACATTAGGCCATCACATAACTTGCATGGCCCTCATCTCACAAAATAAATTAATAAATAAATAAATAAAAAGAAATTAAATTTCTTTACAACTAAACGGGAAAGAAAATATACCGTGCACTCATACTCTTCTCAACCAAGTAGGTTTGGGGAAAATAAGTTTCAATCCAATCTCTCTATCATTGTTATTATCATTTATTTTTCATTTCCTTTATTGTAATTCCTTCAAGCCAAACAAAGCTTTATTGGCTTGGTTTTCAGAATTTTGATTATGCTTGACAGATTTGAAATCACCAGTGATGGTTGCTGGGGAGCTCCGGAAGCTGCTGAATTCTGCTGCTAGGGATTGTGTCCCCCAGGATAGGAATTCTTTTGTAGCATTTCAAGCCCGTACGGGAGTGGAAGTTGGGTTTCTCTTGGAAATCAGATAGATTGAAATTTAACTTTTATGGAAAGAAGTGTTTTTCTTTTCTTTTCCACATGACTTGTAGAGAACCTGGAAGGTTTCATCAATGCAGTTAAAATATGAAATTTTTGTGTCCTTGCAGGTTTGCACTTTTGCGCTGATCGTAAAGAATGCTGCTTCGCTACTCGATGATGGGGATCCGGTGAAGTTGGAGGCAGTGACTAGGCTGGACGATCTCATAAGGTTCATGGAGTGGACATTTGAAATCATTTTTTTTTATTTTAAATTCCGATATTGAATTTGTCAACATTGGAAGTCCATGCCTGCTATGATATTCAGCTTTATATGGGTTCTATCAGAAGAATGTTGGTTGAAGTTTTGAAGATGTGGAGGTGAAGATGCGTGAAGGGCACATATATTTTTTCATTAAGTTGATATTGGTTCTGTAGGAATAACTGATGATTTTATGAAGTTCAAACTCCTTATATCACATGCTTCTTGCTACTAGTTTATATAGATTATTGTTTAACCAACTTTTTGTTTAGGCTTACCTTGTGCAAGTCTTGCACTTTCAAACTTTTTGTAAATCTTGAATGTTCATGAACTTGTACACTAATTATAGAAATCCAAGTGGTTAGACATTTGCGTTCAATTTGGCAGGTAAGTGAAATAAGTGTTTTTGATACTTAATTTTAAGTGTATTCAATTTACCTTTATAAATAAAAGTATTTAGGTAAATTTATCTTGATTATTTTTTGTATGTGCAGATCATTTTCATTTCTTGGAGGTATCATTGATGACAGTGATCTTGGTGTGACTTCAGATAGGTATGATCCTTTTAGAGGAATTTTATTTTACAAAATCAACATTATAGAGGGGCAACTGAGTTTGGCCGACATAAGCTCGACTTGATAATTGACTCATTAGTCACACTTTATGAGCGAACAAGCCGAACTAGCCTTTAATCACGTTGTTAGCTCATGAGCAGGCTTATTTTAAAGAACTTTTAGACAATATATACTTATTGATATAATCATTTAAGGCTTTAATTACAAGGTTACAAAAAAGAAAAAAAAAAGTAGACTTCCTATTTTCTTTCTCAAAAAAATTATTTTTTATCCTATATTTTCTCCTTGTTCACGTTAGTTACATCGTTGCAACCTTTGGGATTTACCTTTATTTTATTTTTTTGTACAAGAAGACGAGGCGGCTTAAACTCATTCAAGTGAGCTCGAACTTGATTAATCACGTCAACTCAAGCTCAAGAAGGGGTGACCCTAACTCAATTGAACTTGTTTTCACAGCTACTTATACCGACTATTTGGAATCGTATTTACACTTCCTCAATAATAAATCTTATTGAATGCTACTTTGTTCAAGTGATCTAGCATGATTTTGTCGTACGTCACTTAGTCTATTTTTTTCTTCTTTATTCCTTCAACTTATTCTACCCTCCGCTGCCATTGTACGCACATGTTGTACAAGTCTATTTTGTGCCTGTTTTGTCTACATACAATAAGTTCTCCTCTCACCATCATGTTTATACAATCATTTATTACTCCATCATTTATTTAATAAAACTTAATTTTAAAGTAATATTCTCAATCTGTATTCTAAATATTTTGAACAACAGCTCCAATTTACTTAATTCTATGACACTTGAGTATCCATTGATCTTCCAAAAATATTGATTGATAATATTATTCTTACATTCACTAACATATATGTGCTTAATTTTTTAAACTAATCCTAAGCCTCATATCATTTAAAAGTTCTTTCAATATTTCAATTTTATTGAATAAGTGGTCTCATCTATTCAAATTATGTCACATGCATATAGCATGAGTGCTTCACTTAAAAAAACTTATATAAGGACCGCTCTTTTCAATGCAACCGTATTAGAATTAATGTTGATGCATGATGTAGGTCTACTCTAATTGTGATAATGTTTACTCATGATATGACAAAGGTATAAATTTCTTTAATCCTATCAATTGATGTTGACTATGTGCTACATTGTTTAGATTGAAATTATTGCTGTTTAAGATTTTCGAAGTCCTGGTAGGAAGGACTTTGAAAATTGATTTAAAGTTGCTTCTTACACCGGATTTAACTCTTAATGCAGGGAAAAGGTGAAAATTGGCCTGTTGCAATCAATCTCCGCCCTTGACAATTTTGAACAGGGTATAAAAGATTGTTTAGGTGTCTGAAGGCTTAAACCTTTTTTACTGCATTCTCCAATATCTTTTTTCTTTTTAGATTTTACTTCAAAGCATTGAAGCTTAGGATTTAATGCCGTTTTCATGTAATATTTCCACTTGAGTGATCCGCTCAAGAGATTGGTTCAGGTACTGACGAACTTGACAGAGTCCAGTTGTGTCTTAGCTACTCTACTTCTTTGTACTGCATTTTGTTGTGATAATCATGCTATATGTTGAAGTGAAATATTGATTGCATTGTGCACATCATTGGTTTTTTTTGGAGCAGATATAGGGATGTAAATTGAGCGAAGCTGACTAGTGAGCTGGCTCGTGCTTGGCTCGGTAAGTGGCTTATGAACAAAGCTCAATGAGCTAACAAACGCCGGCTCGACTCGTTAGCTTGTGAGTCGGCTTTTTAAAAAAATAATTAATATAAATGAAACTTAAATTATATTAAAATTCAATAGTTGTTCTTTTAAATTTATTAAAAATATTTAAAACATGAAATTTTGCATTTTATATCAAGTGATTTCTTATTAATTATCACTTGAATGCTCATTCTATTTGTCATTGATTATAAAACTAGCTTGAATTATTATTGTTTTCTCTCTGTCATAATAAATAAAATGGTTGTAGAGTTGAGCTCGAGCTTGAACTAAATCAAGTCGAGGGTGGTCGAGCTCGACTCAACTCGTTTACACTCTTTGGCACATATACAGATGGCTCAACCGGCTGCTAAGTGCAGGGGGATCCAGGACATCCCCGCAATAGAACCAAAACAAGGGGAAATAATATCTCCTCTAGTTTTACAATTTCCTGAAAGGTATTCGACAGTCTTTCCAACCAGCACTAACAATCAATATTATGAACCTCAGTCATCCATCAGGATCTCTTCATCCAATGGTGGCTATTTCCTGTATTATAGTGATTCACGCTGTGCCCAATAGCCTAGTCCGCTCGACTGACATGAGTTTCTATCAAAGATGAAGGATCAACCATCATAATTGATCAACCGATCGACACCATCAGCTAACAGAGGTCCTATTTAGGGCAGCTTATTTGGTGGGTATATTTTGAAAACGCATAAACTACGTTTTGGCAGCTTACTAAAAAAAGTTGCGTTTTAAAACCGCTGAAATCAGCGTTTTCACATCGTTTATGACTAAGTGCAGTGGCAGTTTTCTAGCTGCCGTCTGACTTTTCCACACAAAAAAAAAAAAATTGTAATAGCCGCCGCAATTTTTTGAACATATTATTCTTCAGCAGCTTGTTAATAAACTGCAGTTGCCCCAAACAGACTCTGAATCAACTAGACCGACTCTTTGACAGTAAGAGTCCAACCCACTGCTAGCAACCCTCCTAGCCGACCAAAGACCTTACCAAACCATGCCAACCAATGGGCCTCTCTATCTCTTTTCAAAGGATTTGCCGACCTAGCTAGCCGAGCTTTAGAGCGCCCATATATGTAAAATACATGTAATAATTTATACAACCCCCATCAAAATAGTGGTACAAATGTAATTCAACATACCATATCCCCCATTCTCTATAAATATGGGGTCATTCTAAGATATATATATATATATATATATATATNATACATACATGTAATAACCGATGGGCCTCTCTAGCTTATGTTTTATGCTTCAAATGCTTATTAATATAAATATATTCTTGTAGCAAATTAACATGTAAACCTTGTTCCTTTTCATTTTATATAAAATCTTTGGGCACAATTTCTCTAATTATTTTAAGGCTCATCTACATATGAGGATATCAAACATTCAAGCGTAAGATGGGCATTTAACTATTCAAACCTTTCATGCTTCCACAATATTTGCCCTCTTCCATCATCTAATTTTTCATTATGATTGGAATCAAGTGACTTTCCTTGGGATATCAAAATTGTCATGCCTGCTCTTGCTACCTTATAGAAGTGGTCTCTACATCTTGTTGTGAAAAACAACGGTAATAAAGCAAAAAATAGAACGAGTAAAATTGCATGCAGAAAAACATCAAACCGACAAACAGATTTACGTGGTTTGACAAATTTGCCTACGTTCACAGAGCTGCAGAGGATTTTATTACTTCGAGAAATTACACCGTCAAGCACTTCGACAATTACAAGAAAATCTCTATTTTATTCTCTCCCTTGCTCTCTCTCTCTTGCTCTCTTTCTCTTAGCTCTCAAGAAGACTTGGCTTGACCTTGCTTGACTTAACATCTCCTTTAAGCCAAAAGATGTTATTTATAGAAATTATGAGAGCGATAGGTCGGAGGTAGGTGAGCGGTAGATGGGATGTGATTGGTGAGCGGTAGGTGAGATTCTTAATTAGAAAGCTAATTAAATTTCGGTGGACCGGGTCTCCACATTACTCTACAATTCTCCCACTTGAAGACTGAGAGTTGACTTCAGCTTCTCACGAGTAACACCCTCAGTTGACATATCACTGTCAACGTAGCTTTGTACCACCAAACTCTTTCCTGGGTTACTCCTGTATCTGGTTATAACTCCCACTGCATGAGCAATATCCTGTCCATGCTGAAAACTATTTTCAACAAGTCCAGCCTTGTACCTCTTACTGCCACTAAACACAGTCTTTACCCGGTACACTCGTTGTGCAGTGTCTTCTTCTTTGGTGGAAGTTCTGCCAGCTCCCAAGTCTGATTCCCTGGCAGAGAATCCGTCTCCTCTTCCTTGGTCAGCTCCCACTTGCTCGAATTTTCATCTTACAAGATTTCTTCATAACTTTGTGGTTCTACACCATTTGTCTGTACAAAGTCCGATTTTCCTTCCTTTGGCGCTCTACAACTTTTCAGGAAATTGACATTCTTCTGCTTTCCCATAATGTATCTCTGACTCATGTGTCATCGCCTGAGTAAACTTATAGTTATATATAGTTTGTCAGTTTTCTTACCCCGAGCCAGTACTAATGCTCATTTGGTAACCTTCCAGGTGCTATCTGAGAACACTACCGAATGACCACCATTATTGAGCTGTCCAACAAAGATGAGGTTTTTCTTCAACTCAGGAACGTGTCTGACCTTTTGCAAAGTTCATTTGCTCTTGTTAGGGAGTGCAATATCAACGTCTCCCATCTCACCACGTCCAAAGCTTTTCTATCAGCCAGATATACATTCTCAAAGTTACCTGCAACAGAATTTTGCAATAAACTACCGACGGGAAGATGTATGGAAGGAAACCCCTAAATCTAGTATTCAGTCATCAACAGAACTGTGAACTGCTAGAAATAATGCATCATGTATTTCTTCAGTTACAACATTAGTGTCATCATTCTCCTTCTTCTTAGAAATCCTGCAGTTCTTTTTTATGTGGTCAGCCTTGCCACAATTCCAACAGGTTGTCTGTTAACCAGACTTCGATTTTGATCTTCCTCTGTTTGAGTTCCTGTCATTTGATCACCCTCTGAAATTAACATTCAGCGCCGAACTTGAACACGAGGCCTCGCCATAATCCTTCCTGCGCACCTCCTAAGCCAAAATCAAATCACGAATATCATAATATTTCAGCTTAGATTTACCTGCAAAACTACTAACTGTCATTTCCATGGCTTCCCAGCTATTTGACAATAAAACCAACATTATCAGCGCACGCATCTCATCATCAAAATCAATTTCAACAGATGACAACTGATTTGTGATAGTGTTGAAATCATTTAGGTGTTGAGCAACAGACACATCTTCCGCCATCTTCAAGTTGAATAATTTTTTCATCGCATGCACCTTGGTATTCACCGATGACTTTTCATACATGTATGATAAAGCCGCCATGAGATCTGTAGTAGTCCTCTCCTTGATGACGTTGTGAGCAACCGATCTCGACAAGGTTAATCGTATAACCCCCAGAACCTGTCAATCCAACAAATTCCATTCCGCCTCGTCCATCTTTTATGGTCGCTTTTCCAGTAACGAAAAATAAAGTTTCTTCCCATTAGAGGTGTAAACGAGCCGAACACGAGCCAAGGCTCGCTCGTGTTCGGCTCGTTTATATTTCGAGCTCAAAAGGTGTGTTCGTGTTCAGCTCATTTGCTTAACGAGCCGAACACGAGCTGTTCACGAACAAATAGTCCTTTTAACAACCCTAATCATTAAGTCATAAGACAATAAGGGTTTGAACAAGATTTAAAAATTATTATTTATATTAAAACAACATTTGAATCTAATTTAATAATTTTTATTCTATTTTCTTAATCAATATTTTAATTGGTTATAAATCTTTGTAGTCTTGTAGTCAATTAGATTTTCTTAAAATACTACTTAATATATAAACTTGATGAGTAGTATTTCGAGCCAAAACGAGCCGAACAGGAACAAACACATCTTAGTTCGTGTTCGGCTCGTTAACTTATCGAATGAAATTAACGAGTCGAACACGAGCTTCTTAACAAGTCGAACACGAGTTGTTCGCGAACAACGAGCTGTTTTGACAGCCCTACTTCCCATAGAGGTGGTCATCTATCTGCATCATCCAGAAAACAAAATCCGTGTCATTGAACTTCTCGATCCCCTATGTCATCACTTCGTCTCCGTCCATCGTTCTTCCTTAGATTCGAACCCAATCTCTGATACCAGTTGCTGTGAAAAACGACGACAATAAAACAAAAAAAAGGAACGAGTAAAATTGCACGCAGAAAAACACTAGAGCGACGCAGATTTATATGGATCGGCAAATTTGCCTACGTCCACAGAGATGCAGAGAATTTTATTTATTCGAGGAATTATACCGTCGAGCGCCTCGACAATTACAAGAAAATCTCTATTTTCTTATCCCTGTTCCTCTCTCTCTCTCTCTCTTCCTTTCTTTCTCTTAGCTCTCAAGAGAACTTGGTTTGGCCTTACTTGACATCTCCTTTAAGCCAAAAGAGGCTATTTATAGAAACAATGAGAGCGGTAGGTGGGAGGTAGGTGGGATGTGGTAGGTGAGCGGTAGGTGAAAAAGTAGGTGAGCGGTAAGGGAGATTATTAATTAGGAAGCTAATTAAATTTTGGTGGACCGAGTCTCCATATTACCCAACACATCTTTGGCAAGTGAGACGTTGAAATTTATTTTGCTGATTATGGATGTTCCTCCTCTCCCTCTTTTAGTAGGCATGGTTTATGGTTAACTATGATGCTCTACTTCTTAAGTGTTTTGATGGAGGCACAATGCATGACAACATTGTAGTGGATAAGAAATTTTGAAATATTATTTACCAAAATGCAGCCAGAATCCAAACAAATATATCTCCTAACTCTGCTATTTTCACCAAACTTCAAGCGAGGTTGCTCAAATGAGTTCTTTTTTCTCCTTTGTTGTTTTCTAATGTTGTTGGCTGGTTCATCCTTCATCTTCATGCTTTATATATTTGACTTTACTTTTTCTTATACTAGTAATTCTTTAGTTATCATTATTTGTCATAGCATTGCCTTTTAAATAAAATTAATAAAGTGATTATCTAATTTTCAGGGTTTAGTTTGTCTTTAAATAAATCTACTTCTAAACACATGCTCTTGTTCCAGAGGTTACTTCTATTTTTATCAACTCAAATATTTTGCCCATTTCCTTCTAACTCAGTAATAGTTTCACATTTAGATATGATAGGTTAGTCATTAGTTTTACCAATTCAACTAAAACTTATTTTGTAGTATAATGTGGCAAGTTGAACATGACATAACAAGTATGTGATCAACTTGAAAATAACATACAAACTTACCTGACAAACAGATGAAGGTACAAGAACATGGGTCTAGTAGAGTTTTACATGATTTTGGGTAACAAACTTGTTGCATGGCTTATGAACCTGAGTAGACACCCTATAAACAAGAGCAGAGTTATATGATGAGCTGAGTTCTGCATCTTATAGATGCTCGCAGGCGTGCGATACAATCATCATGTGAAAAGACTCAGAGGCGGAATGTTAACAGATTTAAACAAAATTTACATCACTCTTATTTTTATGGCCCCTTAATAAACTAAATTAGCTGATACCAACATAATATAAAGATACTTGAAATAACGAATTACTGAAATATTGATTGCCTTTTAAACATTGGCTGAATCATTAGGCACTTTGAAAGATATTGATATTTCTTCTCAAATCTCTTATTACAAATGTCAAACATCATGATATCTATGTTGTTCTTTATATACTCTTCTGCTACCAGAATATCTGGAAGCATAGCATTCCTACTAACCGCTATATATATATATATATGTATTCACTGAGACTAGCTTCATTCCTTGGGGAACCCTGAAGCTTCCACGAGATAAAGCCGACAACACGGAGTCCCATCCTCCGGATTTACCTTCACCGATCTTGGCAAGCTCCTGAGCTTATTGAACAAATTCTGGGGATCATGAAGCAAGCCAAAATTCGCATCAGGATCGCCGATCTGCGAAAGCTTTATATTGTGAAACCCAAGAGCTTCCAGCAACTGGTCTGGCCAATCACTATAAAAGTGGTAAGTAGAATTGGAGAGTGAGGCTGATGATTCATTCATGAAGTCAGCCAAAAGAACAGTCTTTCCGAGCAAACTGTTGGCAGCAATGGTACGAAGCACTTCCATGGCATTGAGGTGAGGGAGGTAATACAGTATGCCTTCAAGCACCCACACCGTACTCTTGTCCGGCGCGAAGCCGCCGCAAACTTGCAACTTTTCAAGCCAGTTTCCATCTCTTATATCTGAGGCCACACTTATCACAGACTTGGCTTTCATTGCCTTTTTCTGCTGCTCAGCAGAGCCCATTGCTTCCTTTAAAAGTGATGCTTTTACTTGCAGTAGCTCAGCAAAGTCTAATTCGAATACATGGCTTTCGTTCAGGCAGTTCAGCCTGTAGGCTCTTGCATCCATACCTGCAGAGCAATTCACTTTCATAAGCAGTCATTGCTTGCTTGGGTTCTATAACAAGCATGGAGAAGAAGAAGTTTTCAAAAAATGCAAAATTTGGGTATAGATTCCAATTACAAAGTCTGAGATTATGATTTTATGTAAATTTTAATTTTTTTGGTCATTTATGTACATATAACCCACTTATATATTTACATGTCTAACACATTGAAATCTGCATTTTGTATTTCTAAACCCTAAATTTTATTCATCAAATAAAAAATATCATTATGTTAATTTCTTAAAAAAGTGAAACAGTTTTTATGCATAGACATGGTGACATACAACAACAACAAAGCGATAATCCCACTACGTAGGGTCGGCTACATGAATCCTTTTTCTCCATTACGTCCTAGTTAGTCTCATATTTTCATTTTGTTCTAATAAATTAAGATCATTTTTTATAGAATAAGCCCAAGTCTTCCTAGGTCTACCTCTGCCTTTCTTAACATAAGTCGAATCTAAAACATCCACACTCCTAATGAGATCATCAAATGTTCGACGTTTAATGTGACCAAATCATCTAAGACAACCCTTTCTAATTTTGCCCGTCACTGGAGCTACACCAACCCTATCACGAATATATTCATTTCGCATTTTGTCTCTAAGTGTAAAGCCCTCCCACCTAATCATCTCATCTCGGCAACACTTAACTTATTATTATGCTTCTCTTTTAAAGGCCCACATTCATTCACCCAATCAGTCTAATCTCAGCCCATGGACAAGGTGACATGCCCTTAAAAAATTAAAGTTTAGATATTAGATATGTAAATACATAGGAACTTAGTGGCATGTGACTAAATCTTGATTTTTTTTTTTGTATTTTATTCTTGGAAAATTTACATATATACCCCGCAATTTTTATGTTATTCTTTTATGGGATAATAGGGGAACTCTGCAGCTAATGAACACTTAACGGTATGACAGATTCACGCACCTGCGCCAAGCAGAACAACCTGTGCTTCACCTTCTCCAAACGATCTGATTGCAGCTTCGATCTTGGCATCGAACCAGAGTGTCCTGATCGCCAATATCACCCCCGAAACTTCCCGCGCATTGTTAAGCTTATCGTTCCTCATCTTCTCCCTCAGGCTTCTGAGGAAGCTGTCGCCGGCGAGTACGCCGGCCACCGGGTCATGCACCACATGGCTCCATAGAGCTCTCCCCGCCGCCATCTGGCATGCCGTGCGCTGAAGCGCGCTCCATTCTCGATCTATTGTTTCATGGAGGGATCTAACAGTGTCAGATCTCAGCTGCTGCTCTGGTGATTCTGTTTGTGTTTCATATTGTGGATGCTCTGCTTCTGACATGATAAAGACTGGGTGTTCAGTGTGCTCTGTTTTGGTTTAGGATTTGTCTTGTGAGTTATGGAGTGGAGCTGGGGAAGGGATAAGAAAAGAGAGCCACACATGAGTTATGGGAGTTTAGTTTTGAACGTTGGAGGAGGCTCCACGAAGATTAAAGTACTATTTTCTTTTTTTAAGAGTGGGGATTGATTGAGGAAAAGCACAAATAACAATGGCATCCCATGGATGGCAGAAAAGCTGATGTGGCCCCGCGGGATATACTTAGGATGACCCGAGACCACATACAGCTTGGCCGACCGATCAGTCTTGCATACCAGGAAGGCAGTATGCCTCAACAATAAGAAGTGGATCACTCTCGAAGAATCCACCTAACTAGGTTCGCTCAGGCGAGCCTGTCGCCTTCCAAATTGGATAACTCGAGAAAGTAAAGTGAATCCTTGAGTTTCGAGTGGTTGATGTGGATCTCAACAAATAGCTGACCGGCTTGGAGGTCGCGTGTCGAACAATCACACGGTTATACAGCCATACGACTACTCAGTCGCCTGGCCTAACGGCTGCTTGGCCGCACTCGTGGGTCCCATGGGGATATTCATGTACGTGCTAAGACACCCACGCCGTACCTGCGTACTCTATGGGTACAATATGTAAATGTATAGAGACTCCTTTCTATAAATAGGGAGTCCATATCATGAATAAATGTTACACAAATTTTTAATTATTTATTATGTTTTTGCTCTCTCTCTCTCTCTCATCCCCCAACGCTCTATACTTTAGGCAGGTTTACCTAATAGCAGGCTTACCTAACATATTCAGATTCAACATGATGTTTTAATTTTGATGGTCTTTAAATACATACCACCCAGTCTCATGTATTTAGATTTTTTACGCCTAAAATTTGCTTTTTAGATCTCTATCATTCAAAATTTTCATATCACATAAAAAATATTGCCATTTTGACTTTTAAAAAGGTGAAATATATATTTTTATGCACGAGTAAGATGGCAGGGGCGAAACCTATAATATCTGTTTTAGTGCGGCCAAAATCACCAAATGTTAATTTTTTTTAAAGTTTTTGGGCGAAAAAATATACCCACAGGAGGAGGGGCCAATTGCTCATCTAGGACATAATTTCATTTTTTCTCCTCTAAGATGATATACATGTAATAATTAAAATTTCAGCATCATATATGCACATGTATAGGCATTGAAGAGTATGTATGTAAACTTTCATTTATTTTTTTATTTAAATAAAAAACAGTTTCCTTTTAAAAATATTCCAAATATTAGAAGTGATTGTATATATATATATATATATATATATATATATATANTATCCTATGGATGGCAGAAAAGCTCATGTGGCCCCGCAGGATATACTTAGGATGACCCGAGACCACATGCAACTTGCCCGACCGGCCAGTCTTGCATACCAGGAAGGTGGTATGCCTCAACAATAAGAAGTGGATCACTCTTGAAGAATCCACCTAACTAGGTTCGCTCAGGCGAGCCTGTCGCCTTCCAAATTGGATAACTCGAGAAAGTAAAGTGAATCCTTGAGTTTCGAGATGGTTGATGTGGATCTCAACAAACAGCTGACCGGCTTGGAGGTCGCGTGTCGAACTATCACACGATTATACAACCATACGACTACACAATTGCCTGGCCTAACAACTGCTTGGCCGCACTTATGGGTCCCATGGGGATATTCATGTACGTGCTAAGATACCCACGCCGTACGCGTACTCTATGGGTATAATATGTAAATGTATAGAGACTCGTTTCTATAAATAGGAGGTCCATATCATGAATAAATGTTACACAAATTTTATGTTATTTATTGTGCTTTTGCTCTCTCTTTCATCCCCCAACGCTCTATTCCTTAGGCAGGTTTACCTAACAGATTCAGATTCAACATTATGTTATAATTTTGATGGTATTTAAATACGTACCACCCAGTCTTACGTATTTAGATTTTTTACACGTAAAATTTGCTTTTTAGATCTCTATCATTCAAAATTTTCATATCACATCAAAAATATTGCCATTTTGACTTTCAAACAGGTAAAATATATATTTTTATGCACGAGTAAGATGGCAGGGGCGAAACCAATAATATCTTTTTTAGTGCGGGCAAAATCATCAAATGTTAATATACCCACAGGAGGAGGAGGGGCCAAGGTTACCTAACTGCCTAAATTAAATTTTAAAATAAATATTAACTTACAAATTTCAAGGGCCAATTGCTCATCTAGGACATTATTTCATTTTTTCTCCTGTAAGATGATATACATGTAATAATTAAAGTTTCAGCATCATATATGTACATATATAGGCATTGAAGAGTATGTATGTAAATATATATATATATATATATATATCATTTGAAATAAAAACATAATAAAATAAATAAAATAAAAACGAACAGTCCCCCTTTGTTAAAGTAGACATGAGATGTTCACAGATGGGGACAGGTTATATGGCTGTTGCTTTCCCAAGTTCTTTTGCAGATCCAAATGCTGATAGGTGGTGGGGGGCTCTCACTTTGTGTGGCCATANAAATAAAAACATAATAAAATAAAATAAAATAAAAACGAAGAGTCCCCCTTTGTTAAAGTAGACATGAGATGTTCACAGATGGGGACAGGTTATATGGCTTTTGCTTTCCCAAGTTCTTTTGCAGATCCAAATGCTGATAGGTGGTGGGGGGCTCTCACTTTGTGTGGCCATAGAGAAGGTGGGAAACATCATCTGTTTTGGACGGTCAGGAAGCTGTAGGGATTTGGGGGTATGCATGTTGTTTTGCGCCATAAAGTTTCGGACAGTAGAGCGGTAATTTAACGACTTGGTGTTGTATGAAGATAAGCAATAATTTTTTTTTTAATGTGGAAAAAATTAAAAAAGAAAAAATCATTGAGTCTAACCCAGTTAAAATAATCTAATGTGTGTAAGTATAAATGTACACCCTTCTATCATAATAGGGAGAACGAGATTCAAAGATATTTGTCAAAAACATAAAAAGTGTTAGAAAATTCAACCAGAATTGCATTCTGACTATAATAGTTGTAAGCAGTGGTCTCTGATGACCATTGAATGGCGATGATATGTGGTGTGGGCAGACGATGGTCGATAATGATCGATAGTTATGGAAGTCAGGTGTCGACAGTGGCTGACGATCATGTAAGCTGGTGGTTACTCACAAGGTCTTCTCTTTATAACAATCTCTAAAATTATACTTCTCTTTTTGTTCTTCTATGAAAACCCTTAAGTAGAATAAAACAAAACTCTTAAACAACGAGACACCTTTTTTGTCTAAAAGGAGAATTTCAATAGAAACTCCAAAATTAAGTGTGTTCATTATGAAGCACTCTTAAGAAGGATGAACTAGTGGGAAGTTGCACTGACAGAGCAAAATCGTGAGACCATTTGGCTAAAACGGACAATAACTTGAAGGGTAAGAGTTCAGGCTATATGGAGCCGAATTCTTAAACATTGAGACATCTTTTGATGTAACATTAAAATTTCAATAGAAACTCCAAAGTTAAACGTGTCAATTATGATGCACTACTTTGATGGGGGACCACCTAAGAGTTGCACCAACGGGACAATATAGTGATGTCATTTGGTCAAAACGAACAATACCTTGATAGGCGAGAGTTTGGACTAGCACATTTTCTTCCCGTTCAAGTAAAGACAATGAATCTATTTACAACATTTTGGGGAGGGACATTTTTGTCTTTTGCCGCGTAACTTTCCTCCTTAATCATAAGTGATATTTTAATAATTTAGATGTTTTAATGAAATCAAAATTGAGTGATCTTAGACTAGTTAGATTCCTCTCATTGAGATACCTGATTCCACTGTAAAATATGTCAAATTTGGAGCTCATTTGACCAATTTTGATATCATTAGATTTGTTTTGTCAAGACGGTCAGTTTATTTACAATATTGCTGACATTTGGGTCCGGATGATACTAAATTTGAATTTGATAATTTTCTTAAAAATACATTAAGATTCCTGTTTGATAAAAATGTACTATGTAAATGCCCAAAAAGAGAAAAGTTTGAATCTTGTAGTACAATGTGTAAGATTTGTGCTTTAGGAGAGCCTAAAATAAGCTTTTTTAAAGTTATGGAAATTGAATAACTGAATTCAACAGTGCAGTTGAACCAACTCGAGACTCTAAACCCATAATTATTAGAAATATTCCACCATTTAAACAACCTTTAAATAATGGAAATTTGATATTTAAGTAATATTCAACCCCACTTTTCCCAACAAAAAAAAAGAAATATTCATTAGGTTAATCTGATTGGGTTAACTTCGACTGACGATTTTCGGTCGATGATAGTGACCGACAACTGTCAATGGTCGACGACGATTGGTAGTGATTGGCGACGATAACAAAAAAATGTATTTATTTCCCCTCTATTAAATTAAAACCATAATACAAGAGTGACAACAGAGATGAAAAATCATTGATGGTGCCCTTGCCACTTAAAATAAAAAAAAATTAAAATTAAAATTACGGGTCAGATCGGGTCAACCGGGTAGTTCACACCTGTCCACCAATCGTTGCAGGCCGCTACACATTCCGCTACAATCCCCACTCTGCTCTCCGTGGATTCTGCTAACCCGTCTCTTTCGCTTCTCTGGTATCTGCTTCCTCTTCTACACTTTCCGGCAGTAACTCCGGTTGGTCCCATGGCCGGAGTTCGATTCGGCCGTANTAGACGGTCAATTTAATTACAATCTTGCTGACATCTGGGTCCCGATGATACTGAATTTGAATTTGAAAAATTTCTGAAAAATGCATTAAGATTCCTGTTTGATAAAAATGTACCGATAAACACATCTTATGTAAATGCCCAAAAAAAAAGTTTGAATCTTGTAGTCCAATGTGCTTTAAGATTTGCGCTTTAGGAGAGCCTAAAATAAGCTTTAATGTTATGGAAATAATGGAAATTCGATATTTAAGTAATTTTCAGCCCCACTTTTCCCAACAAAAAAAAAAGAAATATTCATTAGGTTAATCTGACAGGGTTAACGTCGACTAACGGCTTTCGGTTGGTGGTGTTGATCGACGACGATCAATGATCGACGACGGTCGGTAGTGATTGACGACGATAGTAATGTTGGACTGCAAAAAAAAAATGTATTAGTTCCCCTCTATTAAATTAAAACCATAATAAAAGACTGACAACAGAGATGAAAAATCATTGATGGTCCCCTTGCCACTTAAAATAAAAAAAAAAAAATTAAATTAAAATTACGGGTCAGATCGGGTCAACCGGGTAGTTCACACCTGTCCACCAATCATTGCAGGCCGCTACACATTCCGCTACAATCCCCAACTCTGCTTTCTCCGTGGATTCTGCTAACCCGTCTCTTTCGCTTATCTGGAATCTGCTTCCTCTTCTACACTTTCCGGCAGTAACTCCGGTTGGTCCCATGGCCGGAGTTCGATTCGGCCGTAACGCGAAACCCCGCGCTCCACTCAGCTTCTGCTTGAAAGTCTCTCTTGCAGTTCTCGTCGGCCTGTCCTTCTTCGTCGTCTGGTCCGTCTTCTCCTCACCCTCTTCCTCGATCTCTACTAGACGTGGCAGCTTCGACGACATCCAAAGGAGCCCTTCAGCTCGGAATAATTCCATAGCTTCCATAACTCCACCTCCCGCTCCGGCGAAGCCGAGCAGGAGCAGGAACGAGAGCAAATCTTCGGTTCGGAAGGAAGAGAAGAAGGCAGTGGTCGAACAGAAGGCTGATCCCAAGGCGAATCCCGACGAGGAGCGTGCTGAGGGCGAAGAGGAAGTAGAAATCGNTAGTTCTCGTCGGCCTGTCCTTCTTCGTCGTCTGGTCCGTCTTCTCCTCACCCTCTTCCTCGGTCTCTACTAGACGTGACAACTTCGACGACATCCAAAGGAGCCCTTCAGCTCGGAATCATTCCATAGCTTCCATAACTCCACCTCCCGCTCCGGCGAAGCCGAGCTGGAGCAGGAACGAGAGCGAATCTTCGGTTCGCAAGGAAGAGAAGAAGGCAGTGATCGAACAGAAGGCTGATCCCAAGGCGAATCCCGACGAGGAGCGTGCTGAGGGCGAAGAGGAAGTAGAAATCGACGTTGAGGATGGAGTGGATGTGAATCAGGAAGGGTATAACGATTCATCTGGTGAGGAGAATGAAAGCAATAATAACAGGAAGAAGAGTAAGAAGAAGAATTTGGGGCCTTTGTTTGATCCGAAAGCTAGGTATGAGTGGAAGTTATGCGGAGGTAGAAGCAAGCAGAGCTATATGCCTTGCATTGATATGGAAGGAGTCGGGGGAAGGAGGCACCATGAAAGAAGTTGCCCTAGTGGGGCGGTGACATGTCTGGTGCCTCTACCGAAGGGTTATTCGGCTTCGGTGCCATGGCCGGAGAGTAAATCCAAGGTGTTCAGTTTTAATTCACCGCGACAGCGTGATTTTGGGATTTACGCGTTTCAGTGAGCGAAAGTTGTGATTTTTTGTCTGGTTTGTTGATGCAGGTGCTTTTTGGGAATGTAGCTCATCCCAAGCTTTCTGCTTTTGTGAAGACGAAGAAGTGGGTGAATATTTCTGGGGAATATCTGACTTTTCCTTCCGAGGAATCTGAGTTTAATGGTGGAGTGCAGCACTATCTTGATTCAATTGAAGAGGTGAATTGATTGCACATTTGTTTTGTGAACTTTTGTTAGATGAATACCAGTTGTTTCTGTCAATTGCATTGAAATTACATTAGTTTCTAAAGTTTAGGAGAAGAAAATATAGTAATTGATGACATGTAGTGAGTGGAGATTCTGCTTTAGCAATTTCTGATTGAAACTCTATGAAGCAATCACAATCTTTTTTAATTAATTGTAGCTTGCTTGTTTCACATTGATGCATTAACTTCCAACACGATTTACTTAAACTTTCTTTTCTATTTTTGATTATTGAAGCTAAAAGATAGGTGGGATTTGGCAAAAGCAATATAATTGTCAATTGATGCATTGGGATCTTAGAGATGGGAGTAAGCTTTTTTCTTCCCGAGAGCTAATGATTTTTCGCTTCTGCTAAACTTTTTGTATCTTCTACCTTGATGTTAAGAGGGTAACTTCACACATAAACATGTCCAAGGTTAAAAAATAATGAGTTATCAGTCATATTTTATCATCAATAGAAGATGGGAAGTAAAACTCCATTGCTTCCTAAACTTGAGGAAAATGAAAGAATTTATTGTTTGCATGAGTTGTTTTTGGATAAAATACTGTGTGGTAATTTAAATTCACGATGGTTTAATTGATACTGTTTATGCTTTCTTGCTTCTTAAACTTTATTGGATATACTTAAATAATTTAATCTATTGATAGACTGACTACTCAGGAATTTAGCATATTTGTTGCAGCTTGCAACTTTATATTTTTCCAGTGGGGCTGAAGTCTTAAGTAGTCATCATTGTTTATCATATACTGTTAATACATACATGTACATCAATGCATATCTATTTAGCCATTTTTCTGGTTCGTATGATTAGTAATTCATAGCAATTAGTGGTTTTTATTTGTGCAAAAAGTGAATTTTATATCTATATTGTGGATATTGAAAAAAAACTCTTCTTGTATTGAATAGATGGTACCTGACATTGAATGGGGGAAGAACATCCGCATTTTATTGGACATTGGATGTAGTGATGCTAGCTTTGCAGGCACTCTTCTTGAGAAGGATGTTTTAACTCTATCTTTAGGTATGATGAGCGATCAGATAGACTTGGCTCAAGTTCTTCTTGAACGCGGCATACCTGCTGTGGTGGGAAATCTGGGTACACGGAGACTCCCATTTCCTAGCGGCATTTTCGATGCTATTCATTGCAGTGGGTGCAATATACATTGGCATTCTAACGGTTTGTAACGAACCCAAAACATGTTCGAAAAACAACCATTTTTTTCCCTTTTAACCCTTTTTTAAATGATTTTTTGCTTTATGATGCAGGTGGGCGGCTCCTTCTGGAGATGAATAGGATACTACGTCCAGGAGGATACTTTATTATGTCATCTACACATGGAGATGCTGAAAGCGAAGTGGGTATGCTCATGTTGCAAAATTGAAAATTCTGCTTCTTATCTTTTGTTGGAAACTGATAGATCCTATTTCCATCCCACAATCTGTGCAGTATGAAGCATTGCTATTTTTTTTTTTCATCATTTGTGCATATTTATTATCTGATAGCTTCGCATCTAGTTCTTTTATAGCACTTCTTCGAATTTGAGAACATATTTGCTTGGCTGCTGAAGCTACTTCACATTCATTTCTTTTAGGAAGATTTACATGTACACCACTCAATCATTATGTATTTACATATCTAACACCGAAACTTCAATTTTCACATACAGTACACCTTACAAATATATGAGAAGGTGTATTTCATTTTTTTTTAGAAGTTAAAATAATGGTATTTCTTATGTGTATGAAAGATTTCGGGGTATAAGTGTAAAAAGTAAAATTTAGATGTTAGATATGTAAATTCAAACCAGAAAGTAATATGCTGTCAAAAGATGCAAGATCACGGCCTCGTCTTTTAATAATTTTTTTCTTTCACTATGCATAAATTTAGTCAAAAGGTGTAATCTGCAGAAACCATATAGAAATCTTATTTGAAAAAGTGGTTTGGCCGATGTCTGACTTGGCTGGAAAGCAATGCAGACTAATTATGTATGGATGAGCGGGCTGAGATAAAATCATCATATATGATATTATTTATCTCTAAGCTGCAACTGACATTGAGAATCGTAAATAGCTGGACTGGAATGGTCATGATGTGGCATGGATGCCATTTATGTATTGGGAAAAGTGTAAAAATGATCCCCTGCTCTTTGCACGTGATCATTTTAGTCCCAAAGTCTATAAAAGTGTCAATTTAGTCTCCTGGCTCTTTTAATGGAGGCTAAATTAGTTCGTCATGGGAGTTTTTGAACTTGTATTAAAAATGTATGTGGATTAATTTGGTAATTTTATAGACTGAGACTATAATAACAGCGTGTAAATAGTCAGGGGACTATTTTGGTATTTTTCTCTTTATATATTGGTTATTTAATGGTTGACTTGCACAATTATGCGACAGTTGTGGCTAAGTATTAAATTTCTTTGATTTGTTTTCCTATAAGTTGCGTAAAGTTCCATGAAACTGTCAGAATAATCTTCATCTTCCTTTTTAGCTGGTTTACATTACATTTTGAGAGAGAAAACTCATTTGAAAATTAAAAAAATTCATTTTTCACTCTTTATTTTAATTATTCCAGGCATGTCATCATGGACAGCATCAATATGTTGGAATGTGCTGGCTCATAAGACCGATGAAATCAGTGAACTGGGCGTTAAGTTATACCAGAGACCAGCGTCGAACGAGATATATGACCTGAGAAGGAGAAATGAACCACCATTCTGCAAGGATAGTGAAAACCAAGACTTTGCTTGGTAAGTGGGAAAGAGTTTCTTTTTCATGGAAGACCATGCTGTTTAATCAGCCATGCTGTTCTGTTTATTAATTGGAGGAATGATGCAGTACAAGATTGTGATATTAATGGAAGACAATGAAGAATGAAATAAGATGGTATGGCTAAATGTTTGGCCTCTTCCACAAGTTTGTTAAAATTATAATGTCTGTTATAATTATAATGTTATATTAAGTTATAATGATATCATATTCTACCATTGTTAATTTGTAATATTATGTTTTCATATTATTAAAGGTATAGTAGTGGTGTAATAAACTTCCTCATATTTACCAAAAATTCACCCTCTAGCATATCGGTTGGATCATAGAATTCTATATCATATGGTATCATAGTTGAACCTAGCAAAACAAGGCCACCTCTATACACCTTGCTAAGATAATAAGAATGTTTTTGCACATTTTTATTATGGAAAATTTACATACATTCCATTTCTTATGTATTTACGTATCCAGCACCTAAACTTTTTTGCATATATAACACTTTGAAAGACAATGAATTACAAGGATGTGGCAATAATGAAAGACAATGAATTATGAATGAAATTACATGGTTATTTGATTGACCTCTTCTACAAGTTTAAAATTATAATATCTATTATAGTTATGATGTTATATTTTATTATTATGATATCATGTTTTGTTATTATTAGTTTGTAATGTTATATTTTCATATCATCAAAGGAGGTGTAGTGGTAGTGTAATATGCTCTATACTAGCCCTGATTGAGTCACACTACTTCATTTGCCTTCTTCACCTTCCCAAAGTAATATCAAAAAAAGGTCACTTCTAATTGCTTCATCACATCCTCCATACATTTTTGGGAAATTTACATACATACAACAGAATTCTTATGTATTTACATATCTAACACCTAAAGTTAATATTTACACTTATAATACTTTGGTGTTATAAATCTATGCATGTGTGTATTTCATATTTAAAAAGTTAATAATTATGATTTTTTTTTCATTTGATGTTAAAGCTTTGAGTCTTATAAATGTAAATATGAAAATTATTGTGCGAGATATGTAAATATATATGAATAATGGGGTTTGTATGTAAATGCATCTACTTTTTTTAACCAAGTATAGTGTTAAAATAGTCCCCTGACTATTTACATGGCGTCATTTCAATCCCAAAACCTATAAAAGTGTAGAGTCCCTAGACTCTTTTAATATGGGCTTTTAACCCCCTATTAAAAAATTTTAGGAATTAAATTGACACTTTTATAGACCCTGGGATTAAAATAACTAAGAGTCGGGGACCATTTCTATACTTTTATTTGTTTTTTAGTCCATCGCCAATTCTTCACCAAAATTACACCCATCACCACATCATTTGGTATTTAGAGAATTCTCTGTCAAGTACTATTAGCTGACATATATGTTCTGGTTGCTTGAATTTAAACTTGATCAGCGCCTAAAACTCTTCATGTAGGTATACTCCAATAAGAACATGCCTGCATAAGCTTCCTGCAGCCATAGAAGAGCGAGGTACTGATTGGCCTGAAGAGTGGCCAAAAAGGCTTGAAACTTTCCCTGAATGGCTTGGTGATTTGCAGGAAAAATTAGCTGCTGATAATGAGCATTGGAAGGCTATCATCAGCAAATCATATCTTGTTGGGCTGGGTATTGATTGGTCAAAGATACGCAATGCCATGGATATGAAAGCCATCTATGGCGGGTGTGTAGGCTCGACCTTTCTTTCTAAACTCAGTTTAAGCTGATAGCTTTTCTTAATCAACACGATGGCCAATTTAGTCCCAGTCTATAAAAATGTCAACTTAACCATTATACACTGCTATTATAAGCTTAAATAGTTCCCTGACTCTCTTAAACGGAGAATTACTTTAGCTTTCATTTTGTTACGCAAATACTATTGTTACTATCAATTTTCTCACTTTGAATCTTAGAAACTCGGGTATTATTCCTTCGCAAATACGATGTATTTTCACTGCCATATATTGAAGTTTTGTCATGTAATTCTCTCAGATTTGCGGCGGCTCTAATACCTCAAAAGGTTTGGGTTATGAATGTAGTTCCTGTACATGCTCCAAACACTCTTCCTATCATTTTCGAGCGCGGTCTGCTCGGCATCTACCATGATTGGTGTGAACCATTCAGCACTTATCCGAGATCTTACGATCTTTTGCACGCTGATCACTTGTTCTCCCGCCTCAAGAACAGGTGTGTTGCAGCATTGCTATCAGTCTTTCATCAACGTTCTTCATTTTGTATTTGTACCATCGCATTTGGTTTTGGTTTTGGTTTTTTAAGGAAGATTTACATATATACCGCATAATTCCTATGTATTTACACATCTAATACTTAAAACTTCAATTTTTACATATACTCCACTTTTCCTATGCATGAAAAAGGCTAATTTCACAGTGTAAAAGTTAAAACAGTTATATGTGTGGTATTAATATAAAAGATAAAGTTTAGTTGTTAGATATATAGGAATTGAGTTGAATTTCTGAAATTTCCTTTTTTTCTAATCTTCCTAAAACCAAGGTCATGGCTGTTGACAGGGGCGGACCCAAGCTGAGTCCAGGGGGCAATTGTCCCTCATCAAATTCAAATTTTTACTAATATTAAAGAGTAATTTGGTCTTTTACCCCTCCTAAAATACCAGTTTTGTCCCTCCTGAAATATTAGTGTCCTTCGTTGGTTAGTCCTAACCACTCAAATACATAGTAATTGAGTGGTAATCTTCCTGAAACAAAATTTGCTAGATTTTGATCTCCAGAATCTCTTTTTAACAGGTGCAAACAACCCATCGCCATTCTAGTTGAGATGGATAGAATACTGAGGCCTGGAGGTTGGGTCATCATACGAGACAAAGCAGAGATTTTGAATCCCATAGAGAAAATATTTAAAACATTACACTATAATATAATTCTGACATTCACTCAGGACAGGGAAGGTATTATCTGCGTGCAGAAAACAATCTGGAGACCGTTGGGATGAAATTTGTTTTGAAAAATACTGTCTTGATGATCAGCAATGGCGGCTTCTCAGCTTCTTCTTCAATACATAACAGAGGTACGTTTCAAGGATTGATTTAGATATCTAATATAAAATTATTTATGTGTTCCAGCCACTTGATTCTTATGTATTTACGTATCTACCGGCTAAAGTTTGATATTTGTGTATGTAACACTATGATGTTATAAACCTATGCATGAAAAAGTGTATTTTAGTTTTAGCAAGTTAGTAAGAGTGTTGTTTTTTATTTGATGTTGAAGATTTGAATGTTATTTATGTAAATATTGAAGTTCAGTTGTTAGATGTGTAATAATATTGGGGCGTTTGCATACATACCATACAATTCTCATGTATTTACATGTCTAACACTCGAACTCTTATATTTAAATGCATACCATTCAAATCTAATTCATCGCATTAAAAGTACTGTCATCACTTTTTCATGGATAGGTTTATGACACAAATGTGTTAAAAGTATAAATATTAAATTGTAGGCATTAGATATGTAAATACATAAAAAATTTGTGGTATGTATGTAAATCGTCCATACTATATATGAATTGTATGATATGTAAATGCTGCAAACAATTTTGTGGCTCTGCCATCGAATTTTTTATTCATTCCATGGTTTTATTTCTGCTAAATTCTATATGAGAACAATCCTAAATTTTCCATACCTACCATTCAATTCCTATGTATTTACATATCTAACACAATGTATTTACATATCTAACACGTAAACTTTGTTTTTTACATACATACCACATTCCTTGTGCATGAAAAGGTGTATTTCACATTTTAGAAGTTTAAACTATTGTATTTTTTATTTGATATGAAAGATTTGGTTGGTATATATGTAAAAAGCAAAATTTAGGTGTAAGACATGTAGAGTTATAGGAATTGGGAGGTCTCTATGTAAACACCCCTTTTTTTATTTTATTTTAGGATGATCCCCCAAATGTTTAATCTTTCATTCTTCGTGTTTATCTGAAATTTGCATTGAATAAACATTTTTATAGTATTGCAGGCTTCTAGTAATTTAAGTGCTGCATTTTCTAAAGTATAATATCGTGTATCGTTTTGGTGTGCCACACCGTATCATTTCTGATGACGGGCTAGCTTTCAATATCACCAAGATCAATCAATTCGCTCGTCAACATCAGATCGATTGACGGTATTCTACGATATACTACCCGAGAGCTAACTGTCTGTAAGAAATGTTTGTTATTGTAAATGGGGTATAATCTCCCATATGTTTAATCTTGATTCATTTAAGATATTTTTTCTTATATATAAGTTATATTCATTTCTTATTGTTGCCTTTACATACACAACACATTTTTCTTTTTTATTTTATATATTTAACCTCTAAACTTATATATTTACATGCATGTCTCTGAAATCTTTGACATCACATCAAAAATACTATCATATCTAATGGCTAATGTTTTTCTTATTAATGTTATAAATGTAAATGTTAATTTACATGTCAGACATAAATTGAGAAAAAGTGGGGATTGTCAAGATTTTTTGCGGTCTGGGGATTGTCAAGATCATAGGACATTCCATTCTCTAGATCCAAAGAGTAGGTTTTGTTTTTCCCATCACAAAAAAACAAAACCACAAGAGCAAACATGAGATTACTACAAACCCGTCTTACCGATTTCGGGCTAGGAAGAAAAGGGTAGGTTTCCCTATTCGTAGGCAGATCGAAATGCACCTTACCTATGGGGCTTTTCTGTAGCACAAAAACATCATAACCTAAATCCACTAACAACTGACCTAGGGGGTTGTATGAATGAAAATGCAAGAGCTTAAAGAATCTCACCGACGCGGTGGTTGATGACACGTTCTCTGAACTTGTTCAAACAGTCGGTGTCAAAGCCACGCACATACATACTTCACAATACATGTACAGAACGAATAAGAAATAAAACGTGATGGTAGAAGTGAGGTATACAAGTATCTAAAATGAATGATCATATCGTACAAGAATAAAATTGACACGTGCCTTTGTGAGAGGGGCTATTCGGAATGAGGCATGCCCAAATTTACCTCGTTGTTCACACAATTTTTGATGTCACGTATAAGGGATGTCTATTTAAACAACACAGAGTTGTGTCTAACTTCCTGTCGTCAAAGACATTCAATCAGACCTCCTGGTATGTGCCCCAAGCATGAAATCAAAACCGGTACCAACTTGACCCTAGTCGGAAAAATTCATTGTAAAGTGGGGTTAGCTTTTGCTCTAAACGTGCTTTATGTCTGTTTTGATGTTGAGAGACCCAACTCCATAAATCCGAACTCTTTTGAGACCAAGGGTAGTCGTTAGGATTCCCCATGCACATTTTGAAGAAATTTTTGTTTGGGCTGATTTTATCCCCAAGGGGGTCCGGGATGCCCATCGATACCAAAAACCCCGTTTTGAAACCCCTAAATTGTTCATCTGTGGGTCATATTTCAGTGTTACACAAGTTTCCATGACTTGCAGATCGACGAAACCACCCATCAGATGATCTACGCCGAAATCAGTATTTGAGGGCTAGACCATCTCAATGAGGCAGACTCAATAGTACCAACCAAAAAAAACATAGATGGAACCATTAAATTATTTTTAGAAGCTTTTTAGGCATTTTTTGAATGTCAAACGAATGTTGAATTTCACGAGCTTATAGTCAAATCAAACGTCTCGGTAAGACAAATACAACGGCTCAAGATCGCTCACTTTTGACATTGTTAAAACACTCAAATGCCCATAAAATATTGTTGAATTGAGGGAATCTCTCTGAATCATTCAATCAAAATGATTTAGATTCCTTCATTAATTTCAATAAGGGCTCTATAAATAAAGCTCTATCCCCCTATGAGAGGGAGGAGAGAGCTTGAAGTCTTAAGAAGATTGAAGCTTGGATAAAGAGCTGAAGCCCAACATTACTTCTGCATCAACGATCCATCAACTACTAGTTGCTGACCAACACTCGCCAATTGTTGTCAATTACCATCGGTCGCGTCCCACTTCTTATTACAAGTTCATCTGCACATAGACGTTGTAACTCAAGAGACTGTATAAACCCTTTCCTACATGTTGAACAAATATTTGTAACTATAATCTTCAAATTATATGGGATCTCTCTAACTGTGCCATACCTCATGATTTTTATTTTCTTTTTCGTGATTTCCACGTAAAAAATGTATAGTGTCTCTACTGATTGTTTTCTTTTATCTGAGTGCGTGTTAAATTCTCGTACAATATCTAAATGATAATCTATTACTCTGTTGATATGAATTTACTACCACGCATCAACATGTAAATCTTCCCATAAAACATTGATAAAAATTTGCATATAATAGATACGACAAGTCCCCCTCAAGAAAGTAGATAATAATAAGAAGAACTCATATATCTTTTGGCCCAAGATAAGACCATGAAAAAGAGCTTTTAATAAATCGTGAAAGGAAAGGTATGATAACTTTCTCATTAAGGAAAGCATGATAAAGACTACGGCCTCCCATTTACTAATTCTACAAAATAATTATGATCATACCAACTTAATATTATGTTAATTGGCTTCAAAGGAAACTTATGGGAGAAAATTTTAGAGGTATAAACTTCATTTATGGGCGTAATATGGGAGAAAATATTACATTCGATCATATGTACTAGTGGATTAGGGTTGTGCACCCCGAGTACGTATAACCACATGTGGGTCTTAGTATTTTCTGGCTATACACGACTAATCCACAAGTACATATGACCGCGTGGGTCATAATAATATTATGGTTGTACACCATCTGCAAAGTTATTAGGTCCCACGTTCAACCACAAAATTTTATGCATATGGTTGCATTCAAGATGTTTATACGTTCAACCATCTGCATGATAATTCTTCTTCGTGTGGGTCATTGATATAGGAGAAAATATTACATACAGTCACACGAACTTGTGGATTTGGAGTATACGTCTCGAGCACACTATAAATACATCTATAGTACAACCTGAATACACATATCTACCTGTACGAATGAATCAGACAAAATAGTTTTTCTTCATGTGGACCTCTTTTAGTGTTATTTATGTTAGAATGATTAACATACATGCCACACAATCCTAATATATTTACATAATTAACATATAAACTTCAGTTTTTACATATATGTCATCTTATCTATGCATGAAATAGTTTTTTTCAATTTTTAAAAGTTAAAATTATGATAATTTTTATGTGATATGTAAGATTTAGGCGATATGATTAAATGTAAAATGTAAAGTTTGTGTTAGATATATAAATATATAGAAGTTGAGTGGTATATATATTTATATATATATATATATATAGCATGACAAGGATATAAAGCAATATTTCACAACTTCCATGTGATACTTCACCTCCAAGTAGACTCGCCACCACAAAGACAAGTGGAATTGTGGAGCAAATTTTCCATGTGAGATTTTGAAGTATAATCGACTCTCTTTTTAAAATATGAATGTTTTTTTGGTGATCACGAATTAATATAAAGATTTTGAAAGAAAATTTTAATGAATTTTAGAGACCTTTTTATTAATTTGAAGATATTTTATAGTATTTTAAAGAGGTGTTATAGTAATTCCATTGCTATAATTTATTTCTTATTAGGATTCCAATATTTAACATATAAACTTCAACTTTTACATGCACGTAGGATTGTAAAAAACACGTTCATGAATAGCTCGTGTTCGGCACACTAAGCTATGAACGTTGCTTAAACTCACTAAAAAGGCGATGAATCAAAATATTTGAAATGACATAGGGCTGCTTAATCTTAGTAAGCACATAGCTGATTCAAAAAGAGCTACATGATCAGCTGTGTCTGATATTCCTTTGTAAGACTCTAAGGCTAGAATCTTAAACTTCTTTGGTGTTTCAGCATCTGCCTCTCTTGAAAATATTTTCTCCAATGTTTTAGGTTGTTCTTTCTGTCATCCACTTGTTCGCCTCAAAATTTAGGATCTTCTTCTAGGATGTATGACTCATCTTCTTCCTCATCTACCCCTTAGGGAGGCGATTTTCTCAGCCTCATACTTGGTAGCTGCTGCCTTTGAGCCGGGGATCCTAATCATCTTATGTGTCCTACAACAGGATCTAAAGTGAGTTTTAGAAATATACTCCTGAAATCTTATATCATTGTCATCACTTACTCCTTTAACTTATTGACATGATGTATCATGAACTCTGGTGCAACAATCGTTACTCCTTATTCTTTCTTCCGCTGAAGATCTCTTTGATAGATTTGTGTATGAATTCCAAGCTCACTGCACATTTCAAGATGTTGAATCCTTGTAGAACATCGCGACTCACATCTGTTGTGGGTTCATACAACCCAGGAGAAATTTGTGAAGAAAGTACCATTTTCAGATGACTCAGAAATGGTATAGATGTCAGATGACTCAGAAATGACATAGATGTTGTTCGCCCACAAAGAATGCTAGCTAAATGACATCAACAGATGAGCTCAACAGATCAACATTACATCAGGAAGACGACTGCTGCACTTCAACAGGGCAACTCGACAGCTCAACCGAGCAAGTCAACCCAACAGCTGACACTTCAACATATGAGGTCCGTAGGGGGAGCTCGACATCTGCATTCTGAGAGGAAAATGAGCCTGCTGGGCTCAACAAGGCGCATTAATATGAGCATCGATCCATGAGGTCTATATATAAATATATATATCGACAAATTTTACAAAACAGTAAAAATGATAACTTTAATCTCCGTAGAATTCCCAACAGAATCTTTAGATCCTTACTTTTCCTCCATTTTATCTTAGAACTGTTTGGTAGGGGGGAATTAAGCAGAAATTGAATGGGATTTTTTCAATATAAAATACAATGCAACAACTTAAATCCTAAGGAATCTTCGACCTATCGAGAAAATATTACTTCTGTCGTCTGAATATTCGGCCAACGAAGTAGATTACACCACGCCCTGCATTTGGCAGCATGGATCATCTCTCACATTTCGTTTGGCAGCATGGTGCGATCCAGACCATCAACCACGCGTCTATTCACTATTAAGTTAAGCTTAAATGGTTGTTTGGTGGTGGGAAATAAAGAGGAAGGTAGCTTGCCGTAGCCTGCAAGGGGTGTAGTGGAGAGACATACGGCAGGTCAGCGTACAAAGTGAGGAAAATATGCCTGATTGTATGGAATAGAGATGGGAATAGAAGGTTTGATTGGCAAAATAAAATATTATTATTATTTGGTGCGTCATCAATAAAATTTGTATAAAGCACATCATCAAAAAATGGGTTTTCAGATTGACATTCGAGATCATTCAGACTCTCGTTTCAGTAAGTTTATAGTCAAACTAACTGTGTCGACAAGACGAACCCAATGATGTCAAAGTTGGTTAAATCTTGGTCAATTCCTTGAATCACATTTAAAAGATTTGGATCATCAACATATTTATAATCAAATCAAGCATTCCAACGAAAGGAATCCAACGAGTACAACAACGGTAAATTCCAATGTTTATAGTGCAATAAACTTTGGGTGTTTGTCATATAAATACGTAAAAATTGTGTGGTATATATGTAAATTTCCATTAGAGGATGGCTTCCACTCTGCAGTGCTCCAACTTTGCTTAGAAACAGGGGGATTCTGAAGCACTACTGAATAGAAATGGTGAGCAGATATTCCTTTCACGTCAAACTCCAACGCCCCCACAAATATAAAAAGAACACGCATATATTATATAAATAAGGGATAATTACATACAGAGCACAATAAACATTATTATTTATAAATCAAGCACTTGGTAATTTTTTAAACTATAAAAGTATTACATATTTAAACATATAACAATTATGTGGTAAATATATAAATTTGGAAGATTTAGATATGTACATAGCACTCAATTCTTATGTATTTACATTTCTAATATGTGAACTGTTGAGAAATTAAGGCGAAGAAAGACAAGAATCAACACAAATGCAGAAGAACACAAAGATTTAATGAGGTTCGGCAAAAATGCATACGTCCTCAGGAGTAGAACGGCGGCTTTCCTTCAACCTTAGAAAAGAAGTATCGAATATGGGATTCAATGGTTCTAGCGTTACAAAAAACACATATATAAAACTCTGAAATATAATATATAATTACAAAATTAACTCTATACTACATCGCGAGGCGTTGCCCCGCACCTTCAACGCACGTAACAAAATTCCCTCGATTGGACAGATTCTTCTGCTTCGCTTCGTTCCAGTATCTGTCTTTTATATGGTATATGAGTCATACCTAACATGAACTACAATTTTTACATATATGTCATCAATCTTTACCATACATGGAATGTAAACAACAAAATTTAGGAGTGGTGTAAATATATAACAATTGAGTAGCATGTATGTAAAAAAAAAATGAATGAAGATGATGGTAATTTTGTAAATATGAATATTTCGAGTGATACATATGTAATTGCACCTAATTTTTTTAGCCATAATAAATGAATATATGTATAAGGCCTCTAAATTTGAAAAAGAGGAGCACCAAATGACATGAATATAGTCTATATTGTGGCTGAGAACTACTTCCCATCTTACAAACAGCGCAGAGATTCACCTAACGGTAGAAAGGAACTTCCATTTATACTTCTCTCTTCCTCTTTTGTTTTCTTCGAAGGAGAAGAGATAGAGAGAGAGATGGAGAGGAGATCGGACTTTACGCAGAAGCTGCTCAGTGATCTCCGGCTGAGGAAGGAGAGNACTCTCTTCCTCTTTTGTTTTCTTCGACGGAAAAGAGAGAGAGAGAGAGAGAGATGGAGAGGAGATCGGACTTTACGCAGAAGCTGCTCAGTGATCTCCGGCTGAGGAAGGAGAGGATGGGGCTGTCGCCGCCGTCTCCGTCGCCGGAAAAAGGTATTCTTGTAAAAAAAAAAATTATTTTTTGGGAGTTTTTTGTTTGCAGTTTTGTCTGAAGATTAAAAAAAAGGAAATAACAAAGTTGAAGATTTCCAAAAGAGACAAAAGAATCATATATTTTTTAGATTCTTAGATATTTATGTATTTATTAGTGAAATATATTGTTTTCATGCAAAAGTGGCATATATATATGTAAAAATTGAAATTTTAATATTAGATATGTAAATACATAATAATTGAGTGGTATGTAGCGGTGTAAACGAAGCGAACACAAACAAATAGAACTTGTGTTTGTGCTCAGTTCGTTCGAAATTTAGTTCGTTTGAAATAAGCTCGTATTCGAAATTGTTCGTGAAGTCAGTGCTTGTGTTCGTTTCTAAACGAACGAGTCTAACACGAGCTGTTCGTGAATGACGAGCCAGTTTGACATCCCTAATATTAATATATATAAATAATATATTATATTAATTATNTTTTGTTTGCAGTTTTGTGTGAAGATTAAAAAAAAAGGAAATAAGAAAGTTGAAGATTTTTTATATATGTGATGAATTGTTTTTTTATTGGAGCTATTGAATTTGAACCACAAGAGACAAAAGAATCATTTTTTTTATTAGATTCTTAGATATTTATATATTTATTAGTGAAATATATTGTTTTATGCAAAATTGGCATTTATGTAAAAATTGAAATTTCAATATTAGATATGTAAATACATAGGAATTGAGTGGTATGTATGTAACTTTTTCTTATTTATAAAACATTAGAAATTGGAAAAAAATATTACATCAGAGCTTCGCAGATAGAGCTACTTGTGGAGTCCAATGAAATTACGTCGTGGAGGTGATCGGTCGGTAACACAAGGGAATATTTCCCTGGTGTTATTATTTAGATGTTATTGTGTGTTATTCATGTGTTATTATATGTTATTCATATGTTATTGTGTTTTGGGAATTTTTTCGGTGTTATAATAACATAATAACACATCAATAATATTTGAATAACACACAATAACCTCTGAATAACACAATAACACCTGAGTAACACGAGGGGAATACCTCTACGGCATAATTTCATTGGCCTACGCACGTAGTTCTACGTGCGGAGCACTGATGTAATATTTTTTTATAGAAATTGACCCGATCAAAAAAGATATTAAACCAAACTAAACGGAATGGGAATTTAATTTGATTTTTTTGATTCGGTTTTAGTTTAACCGAAAATTGAAATCCTGAAAAAGCAGTGTATTCAATCATTTTTTTTTCAAATAATTACATACGTGCCACCCGAAATAATGATATTTATAAATTAACCCTAAAACCTAATTATCGGACACCTCTAATAAAATATATAAAAAAACTAATGATTTAATATTATTATTATTGCATTTGGGCCCATGTTCCTCGACTCTTTGGTTGACATCTGCTATATCAGTTCTCAGTTCGATCCTATTGGTGTGTGGATCAATGAGTGGTTAGGCAAATTAGGTTGGCTGAGGGGATATTTGCTCAGCTATAAATAAATAAAAAGCCTAAAATTTTATTATATAAAAGACAATAAAATAAAACTCAACATAACTAACCATTAATATTTATATAAATGATATTATAGAGGGCGACCCCTTATCCGTATTATAATGGAGAAGGAAAAGTGATGTTATTCAAAAGAACAAAATGCCAACTTTTACAATAGTGTGGGCCCGGTCCTTTTTGATTATTGGGGAGCTTATTTAATGTAGTGACATTTTGAAAAATCACCCGGCCTATTTGATTAAACTGCATTTTGACAACTTGTGCATTTTCAAAACACCAAAAACAACATTTTCACATCGCACCTAATTAAGTGCGGTGGAAACTTTCTGGCAGCGGTCTGGTTTTTCCAAAAAAATAAAAATTTATAATAGTCATCGCACTTAACTTCTCAGTAGATTATTTTTAATCAGTTTATCAGCAATTATTCAATAAGCTGCAGCTGCCCCAAACAGACCCGATACACAAAAATAGAGGTTTTCTGGATGAACACTATTAAATTTTCCAAAAAAATAAAAAAAAAAATTTACATACATATCACCCAATTCTCATGTATTTACATATAAAGGACCTTAGCTATGGATGAAAAAAAAGTATTTCACCTTCTAAAAGTTAAAATGGTGATACTATAAGAAAGATTTGGGTGGCGTAATTGTAAAAAGCAAGTTTAGGTGTTCGATATGTAAATACATAAAAATTGTGTGGTATGTATGTAAATGCTCCAGCATAGGAAACTTGGTCGCTTATTGCAAAGTTCCTACCAGGTAATAAGAATACGAGATGGTCATTCCGCGGCTCCGGCGAAGCAGCAGCAGCGAACAACTCCGTTAAGTCTCTCATAAACTCTGCTCTCCCAAAACGCACAATTAATGAATTAAAATAACCATCACCTAATTACAGTCACAAAATTTGTGTTGCAGAAAAACAGGAATGTTTCAGGCATGGAAACTGCAGCAAAAACATGGCTTGGGAACAGAAACAAAGTTTCTCCATTATTGGAAGGAGGAGGTTCAGAACAGATTGTTCCCTATGGGAGAAGCAGAAGCAGAGAGCAGACTATTGATTTATCAATGGCGCTTGCTATGGCTCTCAGCAATGGCGGGAAGCTCCAAAATATTGAAATTATGGGTAGTCCCAATGCAGGAAGGAAGATTGTGCTGCACATGGATGGTGGGATGGGTTCTAAGTTCCCTCAAATAGGAGAAGTGGTCAAAGGTGTGCAAAATCTTAATATGATACTTAAAGCGTGTTCTAATGGATTTAGTTTCAGCAGAGATTTTGCAGAAATTGGGGGAGAATTGCTTAAAGGGGCCATGGATCTCGAGGAATCATTGAAAATGCTAATGAAGGTTCAGGACGCTTCGGATTACATGGTAGGTTCACAGAAAACACAGCAGTTAAAATTGCTGAAAGGGAAAGAGGAAGAAGATGAGTCGCAGACTCACCGAGGAAGCCAGCGGAAGGCGGGTAGCAGGACCAAGTTTTCTTTTATCAGAGAGCGCCGCGGTGCCGGAGTTTTGGAGCCGAAGAAAAAGTCTGCATCTGAAGATGAAAAGTCGAGGTATTTGGGGTCGAACTCCAATGGCAATTCATCCAAAAGTTCCATACAGCTCATTTCGCATGTCAGATCTATAAGCGGTGGCTCAGGTTTCAAGTCTGATGCTTCAGCTGTGAGACATGGAAGTCAGGAATTGGTAAGACTGTCAAGTAATGGAGTTTCTTCTATTTCAAGATACAAGGACGATGAAAAGGTTAGGATACCAAATATCATAGCAAAGCTAATGGGCTTAGAAGAGCTTCCAGCACCAAAAGAAGCAAAGAGCAATCAAATGCGGAAAGCTCCACAGTTGAAAGAGATGAGCAGCAAGTTGGTGGAAATTGATAAAGATTTCAACATGAAGGAGGTTACTGTGATAGCTAACTCTACGAAAAAAATGCTAAATCCTGACGCACAAGAAAGAGGAATGAATGATATAGTAAGGAACAACTTAAGAAATTCAAAAAACTCGCAAAATTCAAGTCCAGCATCACAAGATTCACTGAAGAAATGCATCGGAAATAGCGCGCAGATGGATGTGAACAACATAGATCACAGAAGTGAAATTACAATTACAAAGCAACAAATGAGAGGAAAAAATGAGCATATTACTCCGGCAGTTGGGAATTCTTTTACAGATCACAGGAATGATAAAGGGGTTAGAAAAAAGGATGAAACGGTAAGCAGAGAGGAAAAAACAGCTAGAAAGCAACCAAGGACTGATAAAATTGTGCAGATTGGTTCTTCAGTTAAGATTAAAAACTCAGATCACGAACAGAAAAGCAATATGGCGATTTCAGATGCAAAATATGACAATGTTGGGAAGATGGAAATGATTCAGGTAGAAGACGAGTCGGTTTTAAAGCAACAAAGAAAAGCCCAAACGATATCTGTTGTTTTTAATCAATCTCACAATGAAAGATACAGCGAGCAGAGGCAACATCTTCAAGTCCTGCAAACTGGAGAAAGAATTAAAGAAACTAATGCTGAAAAGAAGTCTGGTACAAAAGGTGAGTTGCTGCCCTCCACAGCAAATAAAAGAGTCATCAAGAAGTCAAAGGACATTGAGAAACATCCTAATGAGATGAGGGCAAAGAAACAGTCCGATAAAGAAGGTGTCGATTCAAATAAAAATGATTTAATGAGTAAAACTGGCAGGCAATTGAGAAAAGAAAATCTAAAGATCATTTCTGATGGAGCAAATATAAGGAACAAAAACACTCAGGACCGTTATAGACGAAATAATTTGAATGAACAAAGCCTGTATAAAAGATTGCCATTGAACAGCGATACAGAACTGGAAAAGAGGGCCAGAACCTCAATGAAAGCAATAGTCATGAAGAAACCTACACAGATTCAATCAGTACAAAAAGTAAATATCCTAAAGGTAACAGAACAAGACATCTATAGGAGAAGCTTGGTAGAAGTAACCTTACAAAAGAAATCTCTGGACGTAAGTCAGGCCATGGAACAGAGAAGTTCCATTTTAGAAGAACTAGAGTACCGATGGAAGGAAAGAAATAAGAAAGAGGAAGGAGTGGATAGAGATCCTAACACAAGCCTGGAACTCAACATGCGGCAAAATATTGAAACTAGTTTAGTAAATCTTCCAGAAGACGATGGCAACAAGGAAATCACCATTTCGAATCCTATTTCAGGAGATGATACAAAAGCTTGCACTTGCAGCAGCCCTCTCACCAGAGATGCAACCATCGAAGCCAAAATGGATCAGTCAATACAAGAAGAAATAAATGTAAGTAGATTTCACATTAACCAATTTTGCGAGCACTTCAACAGTTCAAGCACCTATAATGTAGAAAATGTTTGGTTGATAACCAAATTTAAACTTCAGCGTTAGTGGACGGAAGGTAAATACACACAATGAAAAAATATCAATCTAAATAAATTAAAAAAAGAACCTTTCATTAGCACTTAACAAATGCTGATGAAGGTGGAATGTTGCAGGTGAAAGCTGAAAAGGAAAATAGTGGTTATCAGGTTCCAGAAAGGTCTGGCATCACCATGACAGATTTTGTAGACAAGTGTTCCCAAGAAGATCCCACACAGAAATTTCAAGAAATACGATCCAGCTATACAGAAAACAGAGAAGAAGGTATCAAATCCCTCTCTCTCTTTCTCCCTCTCACACACACACACACACATGCGCGCACGTGCCCTCACACAAATGTATTTTTTACAGAAAACACCAAAAATATAGTTAATTTCACATCCAAAGAACTGACAAGAATAGCACCAAGATGAATAACTTGAATGTTGTGAATTTCAATATTTACAGATTATAGCAGATCAATGCAACTCAACAGCAGTAAATCTATAATACATGAGGATCCAACAATGGTGGATGCAGATCAGCAAGCGGTACTTACAAAAGATGAAGGCGCCCTCAAGAAAATGCTCATAACCAGCCAAAACTTCCTGAGTGCAGCACAATCACTTTTCCAAGTTAACATTCCTGTTGAACTACTTCAAGCAACTACAGCTGAAAGTTCAGATAAAGACGCCAGATTTATCATTGATTGCGGATATGAATTGCTAGGAAGAAAAGGCAAAAGAGAAGAGCTAAGTTGCTTTTCCAGGAAAGGGTCTCTCGCACCTTTGAAGAGAAAAAATTTAGACATATTAATCAAAGAGGTGAATGCTGATCTCGAAAGCTTGAAGTACCAAATTAATGGTGAGGGGTGTGATGATGATCTTGCAATCTGCCTCAACAAGATGATAGAGAAAGACATCCAGAACTGGCATCCAGACATTAACTGTTTATGGGATTTTGGTTGGGGCAGCAACACATTTGTCTGCTTGGAAAAAAATGAAATAGTAATGGATGTGGAAAAATCTGTGTTAAATGGACTTCTAAACGAATTAAGTAGGGATTTACTAAATGTAAGCATCAGCATAGTCTGAAAATAGTTAATTAAAATATAATGTTAAAAGAACATTGATTTTTGGAGAATCTCAGTTAAGAGTTTTGTACGACGTCTCTTCAATGGGATGTTTATAAAGAATGCACGTGAGGTGTGGGTATGCTAAGCTAGGGTTAGTGAGAAGTAAAGAGGCTGAGAGCTATGAATGAAGGAGAAGCCTAGAATTTCAAACGAGGGTGGAAGCTGGCAGTTTCAACTTGGAGAAGCCTTGAATTTGAATTTGGGAGAGAGCCTTGAAATCTTCATTGTGTGGCCCGTCCAAGAATTTAGTTTGCATGATTTGGCCGGTTAAGGTAGCTTGCATGGCCTGATTTAAAGGAGCTTGCAAGGCCATTTTGTACGAATTGAATCTTCTTAGCACAACCTAGTTCCAAATAACAACTCTTTGCAACTAATTTCTCTGGAAATATAATTGCAACAGTGAAAATAAAATAAAATACAATAATTATTTAACAACATTAAGATGGACATTAAAACTAAAATCTTGATGTATTGCATTACTTTTACTGCAGTAAAGTTGGGAAATATGAATTATGCCAATAAAAATGAAGCAATATGGCTTCATCGACATTGTCACTCCCATATAAATCGAAAACTTACGTGAGAAAGCGCGCCTAGCAGTTATACATTTTATGCAATAAATAACTGCTTAACAAGGCAGGCTACACTTTATTTAGCCAGGAAACCTTATCTATTAAAATACAAGTTCTATTGTTTCCATGGCATCAAGATACAGGGATATCATTTCAGTAGCACTTTCGATTATTTTCCTTCAGGAAAAAATTCAAATTGATATAATTTTATTTGAACCCCAAAATGCTCAAGTTATCATAGATATTCAAAATCAACATCCAAGGGAAAAAAGTGATGTCTCAATAAACACGTGCTTTTGGTGGGAATGTTTCAACTTCATCATCCAGTGTATTCATATGGACAGGTCTATATGCCAGTCGAACTTTCTCATTCTCCCAGTATCTGTAGAACAGGAAAAAAAAACATCTTGACTCAGAACCAAAAACTGGTAACACTTCTAAAAGAGAGAAATAGACAGATATATAGACAAAAAGTGAGGGTAACACTTCTTGAAATATTGAGTGCAACTTAATGATAATTGTTCGTGCGAACAATTAAATCTGAACAATTTCAAGTCTTGCACATGCTTCATGAGGCAATCTATAGCTCAAATTCCAAGCCTCAAAATTCACACGAGAGCTTAAAAATTATGTAAAAATAAATGGTTGCATAGGCTCCAACAAATGGGTTAAGACACTTAAACTTAAAGTCAGATAGTGCTACATAGAATAAAAGGGAGATACGTTTAAATTTGTAATGCCTTGAAAGATGTGAAGTTTCTCTAAAAAACATGAAATTATTTAAAAAACTTTCAACTCCTCAAAAACCAAAACTCAAACTCTACACATGTACGTTTTACAAGCCATTTTAAAATCTAATCCATTTTCATAAGGATTAGAAATGACAAGACTGCCACTCGATTATAATTATTGATGCAACGAATCTGAAGCAGTCATGATTAAAACGATAGTTTTTAAATAACTACTCTTGGTGCAATCACATAGAGTTCCAACCAAATGCTCAATCGTGAAACTAATAAAATTTACTACCTCTTGTTTGCAAAAGACCTTCAAAGCCTCTTGTGAAGGCTATTCGCTTCAAAAATACAAATCTTCAATACAATACCTAAAACATGCATTTACGACTTCCAAACCATGGATCTGATTCTCTACTAGCAAGCAAGCAAAGTCAATAAAGTCCAAAAGAATAAAATGATACCGTTAAAATATCCTAATGATGGCTATGTTCCTAACGAATTTCAACTAAAAGAGACCTTAATCAAAATACTTATGAACCGTAAAGCAAGTTCCATGAAGCTCAAACAAGAAAATTCAAAAGATTGTAAATTCAAAAATAATCAAGTGTAATCTGCCATTCCTAAGCTTATAACAATAATTCATCTACTCTTTTTAATAACTTGTCAATTGTGACAAAATTAAGAAAGCCTAAACTCACAAATAGTCAATGTCACATAAGACATAGCTCTATGATCAATTATAAAGATTACACGCCACTATCAATGTAGTGCATGTCCTCTGATTATGTGATTTTGTCGCCTAATGACACCACAAAAAAATACAGTTATGAGTCTATGACTGAATAGTTCCTTATAAAATGACATTATTAAATTTCTGTCATGGTCAAAACTCACAAGTTCAACAAAAGCCTAGTGTTTCTGAGCAGTAAATTACAGAGTGCACCTAATAAAGCATGAAACTACTATCAGTTGAGGTCGAATTAAAATTGTCCCGTCAAGCAAATATCCATCCAAGATATACAAGATCACCTCAAATAATGCGATCAAGTTAAATTGACTACCTTTGTTGTCTAACTAAATTCCAGGACAACTTGGGACAATAGAATTACAAGATTTCGATTGGTGTCATTCTCACCACAAACTACTCCAAGCTTAAGACAATAAATTTTCTTAATATTTAACTAAGTGCTTAGTATCTATCATATAGAATTAATTAAAAGTTTCTCATGTTATTACGGGGAATAATTGACCATATAAAGTGGTATCCATGAGAAACTTAAAGTTGAATCTAACTTCTCACGAAATAAAAATAAATTCATAGGATAATATATTATCTAAAACAAAATATCTTCTAACAATTTAACCCAAAACTCAAATGCTCTTAGAAGAGTTGAATGCAAATTTTTAGCTCATTGTATCCATCTCACTAGGGTCACTTAATGAATAATAATAATAATAAAATCAAGAAAAATTTTAAAACACTTCAACATTATGGTTGACACTTGCTTTTAATACAATATCTAAAGTCTTGAAAATTGACAATGCCAAAGAAAATTTCAAATCAATCTAAAGAAGATTATCTCCTACATCAAAAAATTATCAACCAAATCTTATGTGACAATACTGCTAAGAAAATAAGGTTTCTAAAAAGAAAACTAGACAATAATTAAAGGTGGCTGTTATCTACAAATATTTCCAATCATCTATCGGAAGAAGTACCCAATAGCTACATATCTCATTTATAAAATACCCACAGAGTACTTCAATTTAAAACCCTTAAATCACATAATTTTAAATTTGTTTCCCAAGGACTAAATAATTTATTTGCTCCCTTGAAAATATTATGGCATTCAAACTTCATTCATAATCATTCTCAACACTAGAACAAATTAAACCCTAAATATAATAAGGATATCTTTATCAGATACTCTTTCATCCAAAAAATGTACAATTGTTATTCTCTAGCAATTAGAAAAATTATAACTCCACAAAGGTAAACTATCTTAAATACTAACCCTACTACACCAAACCCAAAAATCAAGAAAACTTAAGAACAAGAATTTTCAAAGTGAAACTTATTCTATTGTCAAAACCATGAACAATTAGCATTCCTCCCCCTCATTCAGCTAAGTCTCATTAAAGCCAAAAAATCCACCAAATAGCACATCTAACATACCTAAGTCTCACTAGAACCGTAAACTACTGTCTCACCTTGTCAATGCGCACAACCTATACATTATGAGAATCATGTCTAAATTAGGAGGGAAGAACAATTAACATATCACGAGCACATCAAAGAACCCGAGTTCAATACAAGGACTAAACAAATTAAAATAAATCTATACATGATGAAATTGATTTCGATTATCCTACTGCCTTAAGAAAAGTTTGAGGGTATGAGCTAAACACCCGATTTATGATTTCATAATTTACAAAAAACTTTTATTTAGATTTCATGTTTTTTATCACTTCTAATAAAAACTAGATGGTAAACAATGCTCAAAAAGCTCTCAAATCTACCTAGGGAAAGAAAGTTGTAATGAAAGAATTCCATGCTTAGAAAAGAATGGCAAGATAATTTTTTTTGAATTTCCACTAAAAAAAATTAATTAGATGCAAATGAATCTTTTGCATCCAATGTAACCCTACTTGTCATAAAAAGTTACACCCAATCATATGGTATTGAGTATTAAGAATATTTCTCTCCTAATGCTAACAAGTTTTCCATTCTCTAGCAATAAGTTTGAACGTACCTACACATTAACTTAACATTAATAATTCATTTTAAATGAGGAATTTGAGGAAAAAGTATATAAGGAGATATCACCTTAAATTAAAAAAATCATAAAAACACCTTTGCATACTTGAAATAAACTCTATATAGCCCTAAAAAATACTTCTTATTTTAGTTTGATGAAATCTTTAGCGCTATAAAAAAACCACGCTAATCACACTCTCTTAAGTAAAACTTCAAGGAAGAGCTAATCATATTTAAATAATTTCTAGCAAAAGAATTTAAGATAAAAATACTTAAAAACATAAAATGTGATTTCTTGGNAACACGATTAGAAGAGTCGTCGTTGACATTGTGCCAACTACTGTTGAGGCCATCATCTTCTCTTTACTCATCTCCTTCGCTTTAGTTTTTTCTACTTCGCAATCAACACATTGTTATTGCATATCCCAATAAGGGAAGCTTTTGTTTGAAAATTCATCGAAAGAGTTTTGTAACCAACTTCCATGTGTTCCCTCTTCAATATTTGGAACAGTAATAAAGGTAAACCCAAAATCTCTATTTTTGTTAAATTATGTAGAAACCTTGCCAGACATGAACATTAGAATCATCAACCAATTTTTTTTTTATTAATTGCTTTAAAGCTTTAACACTGCCGTTGCCGGTCCCAAGCCCGGATGTGAAAAGTGGAGGGTTGCGTTAGGTAG
>JXCR01126928.1:9241-40700 GCA_002079205.1 Phalaenopsis hybrid cultivar
TACTAATATAGATATTATATATTTATATAATATTACTTATATAATTAATATAATATATTATTTATATATATTAATATTATGGATGTCAAACTGGCTCGTTATTCGCGAACAGCTCCTGTTCGGCTTGTTCGTTAAGAAACGAATACGAACAGTGACTTCACAAACAATTTCGAACACGAGTTTATTTCAAACAAACTAAATTTCAAACGAATCAAACACGAACACATGCTATGTTCATTTGTGTTCGGTTTGTTTACATGTCTAGTAATGAGTTACAAAGTTTTTTGAATTATAATGACTTGTGGCTGAACTAGTTGCAAAGAGAGAGCGCTAAACAATGGTGATCGGCGACAACCAATAGGTTGCGGTCGACAATGGTCAGAGGTGGTCGACGGAGGTTAGCGGTGACCAAAGGTGGTTGAAGACGGTCAGAGGTGGTTGACTGTGGTAGGAGTGATGCTAGACTTTAGCTCATTCTCATAGCTCCAAGCTCTTCTTCAAGCCTCAAACTCTTCTCTTTTTCATGAGAGGGATGTAGCTCAATTTATAGAGTTTATGATGCAATTAATGCAAGAATATAAATCACTTTGATCGTGCGGTCCAGAGAGGTTAACTTGATCGGACGACGTCTAATGGATATTGGAGTGCCTTAACGATGTTAAAATTGAGTGACCTTAGACCCGTTGCATTCGTCTTATCACGATGCTCGATTGACTATGAACTCACTGATTCGACATCTGTTTGACCTTACAAATGTGTCCGAAAATCTGTAAAACTTGGTTTAACGTCTTGATCGAGATTTGGTTTGGGTTGAACCAATTTTAGTATCATTGGGTCTATCTCATTGAGTCGGTCGGTTGGACTATAAGTTTGTTAAAATTAGAGCTCTAGATGACTTTTAATTAAAGTTTAAATATTTATTGCTCAACAGGTAACCTCGAGATTCATGCTATAGCTCGAGGTCCAGCTATGCCTCGAGATTTGTGCCGAATAACGAGAATTGTTGGCGGCATATTAGTTGTCTCATATTTTCACGCAAGAACAACTTTATCGTCCGCAAATATTAAAATTTGAAGCACTTTTATTTCTTAAGATATATTGTTTACATATATATTAAACTTTATAATTTATAAATAACAAGATATTATGGAATTAAATGGCTACTATTATTAGTGTTAAGTAAAAAAAAAGCTAATTATTATTGTGGAATTGTAATGTACACACACACACATATATCATAACCTAATAATAAATATAATACGAGCAATATCAGCCGAATATATCGATTATCCATACACTATTCAAAACAAGCATAAAAGTGCTGAATACCTTCATTACTCTGTTGTTTCATTGGCGACTGATACCAATTGAGGATAGTTGTTCTTATAGCTCTTTCAATGGTGGCATTGGTGTACATCAAGCAAAGTCATAGCGATTGAGCATTTTGAATTTTGATTTCTAGGTTTGAGCTATTTGTGTTTGGAATTTTAATGTGAATCTTAAGCTTTGATTTTAAGAATTTTAAGAACCTTATTTGACCATCATCCTATGAAATATAAGTGATATTAGTGTGTTAAAGCCAAAATTGTCCTGTAGACCTTACCCAAAGTGTTGGGACCGAGGGAAAGAGAAAAGAAGACTGATAGAGAGAGAGAGAGAGAGAGAGAGAGATTTGCTTCCGAAGGGCGAAGAGGGATGTTCCTGGGCTTTTTTAGCCCATTTTATTCGTTGGAAAATAAATTTTAGAAAAGANGGATTTGCTTCTGAAGGGCGAAGAGGGATGTTCCTGGGCTTTTTTAGCCCATTTTATTCGTTGGAAAATAAATTTTAGAAAAGAGAGGAAGGGAAGAGAGATCTCCCCGAGCCTCTTTAATACATGCCATGTGTTCTAGATTTAAGAGGGAAATATAATATTATATTTTTTATCCTGCTTTTAGGAGGGTAGTACGGGATATTTTTGTCCTTTCTCTGCCCAAATTAGGTGTTTTTGAGCTTTTCAATCGGAGGGATTTGTCGGCGTCCGGTGGACGACCGGCTGGTGGAGGTGGCAGACAAAGTGGCCAGCTGGCTAAAAGTAGGTGGTCGATCTAGTGTGGTTGGCTGACTAGAGGTGGCCAATCCAAATGACCAGCCGACTAGGAGAGATGCCTGCTTGTGCGACTCTGGTGGTCTGCTTGTGCGACTCTGGTGGCTGTTCGTTCGACCTAGCAAGGGTGTGACATTTTATTATTATACATAAATCCAATAATTTTACTTATTGGAGGCAAAAGTGCAATAAGAATGAAAGANCAGGTGTTTTTGAGCTTTTCAATCGGAGGGATTTGTCGGCGTCGGGTGGACGACCGGCTGGTGGAGGCGGCAGACCAAGTGGCCAGCTGGCTAAAAGTAGGTGGTCGATCTAGTGTGGTTGGCTGACTAGAGGTGGCCAATCCAAATGACCAGCCGACTAGGAGAGATGTCTGCTTGTGCGACTCTGGTGGCGGTTCGTTCGACCTAACAAGGGTTTGACATTTTATTATTATACATAAATCCAATAATTTTACTTATTGGAGGCAAAAGTGCAATAAGAATGAAAGACTCATAAATAAATAAAATATAATTTCCTAGATCGCTTGCTAGACTTAATTTTAACAGTCCTTTTGTTTTCTTAGCATTGGCTTTTGATGTGTTATTTTTTAGGCCCGAATTTGAGAATATTGTTTGTTGGTTTTTAGATTTTTTTGTAGATGTGGTATTTGCCCAACTCAATTTTCACTCATTGCTCGTAGTTTTTGCTCCGTTGGAACGTTAACTCCAATGGCTCGCACATTTCGTGAGGCCTTGGGTGGATTTTATCCATATCTTCGCAAGAGTAACTGCTAAGACTTGTTAACGAGGTGATTTGTGTTGTATCTTTCACAGAGCTGGTCACTATTGGGCAGGGAACTACCTCCATAACTTCTTTTGTGTGAAGTTTTGAGATGTGTTTTGGATGCTTTGAGTGTGAGGAGAGCTTTTTTCTTTCTTCTTTCTTCTTTCTTCTTTCTTCTTTCTTCTAATTCTTTTTTGTTTCTTCTTCTTTCTTTTTTTAGAAAAAACTAAGGAAAAGAACTTTTTTTTGTTTCTCTATTTGGGATTTTCTCCCTCTTTGATTGCTTGTCTTTTTGTTGTCGACACGCTCCATGCTGACCACATTAATGTTGAAGTCAAATTTGTCCTACAAACTGTGCACAATGTATAGAGCATTGGGACCGAGGGAAAGAGAGAGGAAGAGGGAGAGAAAGAGAGAGATTTACTCACAAAGGGGCGAATAGGGGTGTTCACATGCACTTTGACCCCATTTATTTCTTGGAAAATAAATGTTACAAGAGAGATAAAGGGAAGAGAGATCTCTTTACTCATTGGAAAATATTTACATACGAAATACGCATACAACTCTGTTGCATACTCCATTAACCCCACAATACACCCGTAATAACTTATGAGTAACAACGAATAGAACCCTTGAAGGTTATTAGAGTTATATGTTATTGAAATTAATACATCAATTGTTGTTGCGAGATCTGGATATGCCAGTTGATGTGGTATATATATAAATCAAACAGGAGAACGATCGACGAAGTGAAAAATAGAACGAGAAAAATCACACCATAGAAGAACAACACAGCAGAACACATAGATTTACGTGGTTCGACAAATTGCCCACGTTCATAGAGTTGCAGAAGATTTTACTACTTGAGGAATTTACACTAGTTGACCGCCTCAACTTACAATAGTAATCTCTCACTCTTCATTGCTCTCTCTCCTCTTCTCTCTCTGTTCTTCTCTCTTTATACCGAGATACATCAAAGAAAACTCTACACCGAGATATACCGAAGNGATTTACTCACAAAGGGGCGAATAGGGTTGTTCACATGCACTTTGACCCCATTTATTTCTTGAAAAATAAATGTTACAAGAGAGATAAAGGGAAGAGAGATCTCTTTACTCATGGGAAAATATTTACATACGAAATACGCATACAACTCTGTTGCATACTCCATTAACCCCACAATACACCCGTAATAACTTATGAGTAACAACGAATAGAACCCTTGAAGGTTATTAGAGTTATATGTTATTGAAATTAATACATCAATTGTTGTTGCGAGATCTGGATATACCAGTTGATGTGGTATATATATAAAACAAACAGGAGAACGATCGACGAAGTGAAAAATAGAACGAGAAAAATCACACCATAGAAGAACAACACAGCAGAACACATAGATTTACGTGGTTCGACAAATTGCCCACGTTCATAGAGTTGCAGAAGATTTTACTACTTGAGGAATTTACACCAGTTGATCACCTCAACTTACAAGAGTAATCTCTCACTCTTCATTGCTCTCTCTCCTTTTCTCTCTCTGTTCTTCTCTCTTTATACCGAGATACATCGAAGAAAACTCTACACCGAGATATACCGAAGAAGACAAACTTACAAGAGAAATAAACTCAATTTCTCTTCTACCACAAGCCACCAAGAAGAATGCTAGGGAGAACAATCTTCTTCTTCTTAAGAGAAATAAACCCAATTTCTCTTCTGTCACAAGCCACCAAGAAGAAGCCTAGGGAGAACAATCTTCTTCTTCTTCCTTTTGTCACAGGGAACTACTCATCCTTGCACTTCTCTTCCTCTGCCCCGAGGAAACCTTCCTCTATCCCGAGGAAACCAAAGAAGAACTCAAAGAGTGACGACAAAACCCAAGGAGAGCCATCCGAAGCTTTTATCACGAACAGGAGGGAGTGAAGAGATGCTTCACTTCACAAAAGAGGAAGGCATGAGCGATTATTTGTGAAGAGGTGTGACTCTCCAAAGTAAAGTAACCGCCCAAAGATAGTCGATCGGGCTCCACCGTTTCTAACATAACCTCCCAATAACCTCTAATAACCGCGAAGCGGAGGTTATNACATGAGCGATTATTTGTGAAGAGGTGTGACTCTCCAAAGTAAAGTAACCGCCCAAACATAGTCGATCGGGCTCCACCGTTTCTAACATAACCTCCCAATAACCTCTAATAACCGCGAAGCGGAGGTTATTACACGTACGCAAATATTTCTCCCTTACATGGAGGTTTGAGAAAGAGGAGAGCCCGAGACTGAGAGAGAGAGAGTCATGCTTCTCTCTAATACATCTCATGGGTCCTCTATTTATAGCAGAAAAGTGGAGAAAAATACAATGTGAGGGTTTTTTTTTTTGTATTTTTCTTGATAATATCTGGTGTTCTAGGGATTTTTAGTCTGCTGAGTTCGTCGACTTCCGACGGCATGCCAAGGTGGCACCAAATGATTGGCTGTCCGGACTTGAGCTCGAAATGAAAGAGTAAACACTAGGGGGTTGANAGGAGAAAAATACAATGTGAGGGTTTTTTTTTTTTTTGTATTTTTCTTGATAATATCTGTTCTAGGGATTTTTAGTCTGCTGAGTTTGTCGACTTCCGACGGCAAGCCAAGGTGGCACCAAATGATTGGCTGTCCGGACTTGAGCTCGAAATGAAAGAGTAAACACTAGGGGGTTGAAAGTGCAATTCTTCAACAACTAAGGGTATTTTCATGAAACTTTCATGGCGCAGCTCACGTGCAAAACTCCCGCAGATGCTGGTGCCCCTCCCTACAGCCTTTTTCCATTCCTCAAAGCCTTTCGTAATTTCAGCCAAAAAATGGGGGTCATTTTAAAAAAGCTTGAGATTCGGACCTTATCCTATGGGCCCCAATGTATGCCAGGCGGGAGACAGTGCGGGCCCCACCGCGGTTGATAGCAATCCACACGGAATCAAAAGGAGACGAGCACGGGCGAGCAGCGGTCGGTCCCACGTTCTTGCCTATTATGATTCGCCACGTGGATCCTTGCTTCTGGAGGAACGGATCGGGCCCCACTTGGAAGGAGTGACTACTTTAGGCTAAAATATAATTACGGGGATGATTAAATAAATATTGTAATTACATATCAAAAAGAAAATTTAAGTGTTAGATATGTAAATACATAAGAATTGAAGGGTACGTACGTAAAGCTTCCTAATAATGATGCAAATGAATTGATTTTTATAAATTATTTATCATAATTTTATTTTCAAATTAATTTGTATTTATGTTAGAATATAATTATCAAATATTTTCCACATTTATTGAATATCAATTTCATTTAAAAAGAAAATACCATCACGAAGGCATTAATTTTCAATGGTAATCCCATAATCATTTACTTTTTAAGAAAATAATAAATTTAAAATTTATTAAAATGAGTATTTTATAATTACAGGCCTAATTTAAAGTTAAAAAAAGTACTCATTAAAGAAAATTAAATACCAAAAATTTTTATAGTAATGAGTAGGATTGTAAATGAGCTGAACTTAAACGAGTTCAGGATTGGCTGGTGTTCAGTTCGTTCGAAACTGTTCATGTTTGAAATCGACTCGCGTATGAAATTAGCTCTTGAACAGTGTGTTCGTGTTCAGCTCGAATTAAATATTCGTGTTTATTTTCGGCTTGTGTTCAACTCGAAATTGAATCGTTAAAATTAAATTGAAAATAATAGATGTAAATTGTTGGATTCCAACTTGAACAAAATATATGCAACCATATTGCCACATAACATGTTACGATTTAAACTTAGATATAAATATATATAATGCATTATTATATAAATAATATATGTAAAATATTATTATATAAATAATTATATATATATATATATATATATATATATATATATATATATTACTGGGCNCCGTGTTCAGCTCGAATTAAATATTCGTGCTTATTTTCGGCTCGTGTTCAACTCGAAATTGAATCGTTAAAATTAAATTGAAAATAATAGATGTAAATTATTGGATTCAAACTTGAACAAAATATATGCAAAAAAAGTCACTAATCATATTGCCACATAACATGTTACGATTTAAATTTAGATATAAATATATATAATGCATTATTATATAAATAATATATGTAAAATATGATTATATAAATAATTATATATATATATNAATTATAGTAGAAAATGATCAGTACAATGCAAAGGCTTAGATTAGGGAGAAAGTAACAATTTTGTGGTGCATGGTAATTTAGAGGTATTGATGTTAATGATATGGAGAGCATATTCTTGGCATCAATTTTTGATGCTACACGTGTAAGGTGTCCAAGTGAACGGCTCGGGATGATCTACTGTTAATTCGTAGCGTCCCGCATTTGAAGACACCCATTTAAGACTTCCTAGAATGTATTCGGGGCATGAAGCTTGATTCGACCTTGCCCGAGAGAATCCACTGTTGGACGGGCTCATTCAATATATTGGAGATGTTCAGTATCCATTTTAGTGTTTAGAGACCATGGCATATCCATATGGAGCCTCCCATAGTCAAAGAAACCCATCGAAGCTTCCCGCAGGCATTTCCGGTAATATTATGCTTTAGAACATTGTAACCGCGTGATAATTCGGGGCAGGTATCAGTGTAGAAATCCTTGATGCAACGCCCAAAAAAATATTTATTTCTTAGGTTGTGGGACTTTATTTTAGTCATATTTGATCTTTCAAAGCTTTTGGGTCAAAAAATCCTTCATCGGATGCATCCTGTGAAAACTGGGGCTTTCGGGCCTAGAGCAGCGCATAGGCGCCAGCCCTGGGCGTCTAAGCGCCAGGCCCTAGCTCCTAGGCGCCCAGAGACCCCACGAAATGTAAAACAGAGAACACAGAAAGTAGGCGCCATACCTGATGCCTAGGCGCTAGTCCATGGAGACTAGGCACTCTGAGCAGCTCAAAAGGTCAAAAAATCGAGTCATCGTAAAGTAGGTGCTAGGGTTGCAGCACCTAGTCGTTAGTTCAAATTTTTTAACCCGGTTTCTCCCTTAATTTTTCATGATTTTAACGTCGAACCTAACCCCAAGGCAACTAAAAACACAAGTTTTTTGGTCCGTAAGGAGATTTGCATGGGGAAGGGCAAAAGGTGATGGATGGAACCTTCATTATCCTGTTTGTGAAGGCTTTAGAAAAGAAGGGACCATCATTTTTGGAAGGGGGCTGGTCCAAGATGCTTTTGTTCCCTTGGCTTTTGCTATCCCCTTGTAAATTCAAGAGTGAAACTACCTATTTTCTTTTCTAGCCCAAAATCCAAATGTTGGGATCGTCGTACTCCTGCATTTGCATCAGTAGTTTCATCCTCATGATTTGAGGAACAAAATCTACTGTTTATGTGCAGAGGATGTAAAAACTTTGTCGTTCCCTACGCCCTGAAGGTTTTCCCCACAAAATTCCTTCATACCAGGCAAATGGAGGTGGTCACTTTTCTTTTTGTGTGACACATGCTTTGTTCTGTCTTTTAACCCTAAGGTTCAGACGTGAGATCACTAGGATGAGCTTATCTTACTCATCAAAATCGATCAGTTCTCTCTTTTTTTTTTCCTTGCACGCATTCGTATTGCATGTATTGCATGACTTTATAAGTTTGCATTAAAATTATCAATTTTGCAAGCTTTCATCCTTCGATTCGCCCGATTAGCCGCACTGACCAGGTCGGACTGATCAAAATGTTTTGTCAGCTCGTTTGATCGGCCCTAACAGCTCAATCAGCATGACCAACTATCTTTTGTCAATCTAATGTCAGACAATATGTAAATTTGTTCTTTACTCTTTTACCTGCATTTATCTCTTGTAGTTCTAACCCTATCCTGTGGAAATAGTCCCTCAGATCGAATCTTGCTTTAACATTGTCTTTTATTTTTGCCATGATATCATGAGCAGTATTAAATATATTATCAAAAAATTCTTCTCAATATGCACAACATTCAGATTATGTCTAATCAGATTGGTCATGCAGTATGAAAGTTCCCAAAATATACTTTTTCATCAAGTTATGTGTAACGTCAAAATCTAGAAGATGACTTGAGACTAATTTCAATCTCTCAGTGATCTTTGGTGCTTCACCGATCATCTGCAATATATCGTTTCCACTTATTTTTTGGGGTGGACTTGATCTTTCAACTCTATTTCCGAAAAATGCACCTTCACTCCTTTGAAACGGGTGATCACATACTAAGAACCTTCGATGACAATCAAACCAAGAATTTTTCTTCCTTACTTCAAAGTGAATAGTTTGGACATGTCTATGCAGTAGGGACAGGCCAATTTCCCAACTGCGCTCCAACCAGATAACATCCCATAAGCCAGAAAGTCACTAATCATCCAGATAAGAGTAGATCTAATGTGAATTTTTACTTTCGTTGCAATATCATAAGTTAACACGTTGGTTTCCCACAATATCTATAACTCATCTATGAGAGGTTGTAAGTACACATCAATTTTATCCTTGGGCTATACGGACATGGTATGATCAATTTTAGAAATAAGAACGGCACATCCATGTATATATCAGGGGAAAAATTATATGGTGTGATAATAACTAACCAACATGAATAGAGTGTTGCAGTGTGACTGTAAGGTGTGAACTCATTTGCACATAAGCTAAGTCTAACGTTGCATAATTTTGTTGCAAAAATCAGAATAAATATGACCGAAGTGTTTCCAAGCTTCACTAGCTGAAGGATGAGTCATTGTATTAGCACCAACAAATATGATAATGTGCCATGTCATGTGAGGAGTTATGCTCACAAAAGCTAGCAACTGTTAAAACCGCGGAATGATATGAAACTAAAAAAGAGGTTTGTAATGAATATTTTTTCTTGATTTTACTCTTGTAATATAGCATACATCAGTTAAAGCGGAAATCTATCTTTTCAAATAGCAGTCCTAGCTTTGTCACTAACTTCTTTGTTTTGTACAAATCTTCTGGAACTAAATAATTTGCAGGGTTTGTCTCTTTTAATAATTTTGCTACCTGAATGAACCATTCCCTAGGCATATTGAAATCAGTTTTGCTAACTGATAACTCTGTATGTGAAGTGCATCATTCCCAAAGAGGCTATTTTACTGCATTTAATATTTCAAAAAATTATTACGCTTAATTGTTCGGTTTTTTATCATCATCAGACACATTACCAATAAAATGAACTCTGTTGGCATCATCAATCCTTTCCTCATACATGTCATAATTGTGAACCGTTGGAGTAGCATAACTTGATAAGGCTCCGACAAGACCGTACTGAACATCTGGTTTAAATTCCCCATGTGATATCCAATATTAATAATCGGGTTTAAATCCCCTGCTATATAAATTCAACTTCACTTTTTTAAATGTTGGGTATGCTTTATTCTTGTGCTTCACACAAGGGCATCCAAACCTTCTTTATGCAAGTTACAAAGAGTTGCGATGCCGTCTGCACAAATTTCTCAATACTAGCCTAAAGGTCATCAATAAATCCTTTTATTGATGGATATAATCTGTTATACATCCATGATGCCATATTTTGGATATCCATCTACATCATAGATGTAGCTCTATAGATTAGTATAACGTTCTTGCATCCCACTGAGTGTCGTATTTTTTCATTTAAATCTAATAGATTGAGATCAATTTTTATATAACATGCCTTAGTCTTTTTAAGTATACCCCTACCATTCTTAACTCATTTACATACATAGCTCAAAATTCTTTAAACACTAAACCAAGAAGAAAATGACCAAAATCTTCATCTTTTGTGAACCAAAATAAAAAACTCTAAACTCTTAAACATTAAACACTAAACCAAAATTTATATAACATAAGTATGTACATAGTCGCCACATTGAGGATTATAACAGACATCAAATTTATAGCATAATGTCACCACACTACAAAATTATATGATGTGAATAAACAAAATTCTAAGCCTTGGACCCTAAAACATTAAATATTTATTACTTAAGCCCTAAACCATAAATTATAAGCCTTAAAAACATGAATAAAAAACCTACCCTTAAATCTTGGAAGTTAAACTCTAAGCCCTATCCCAAAATCCCTAAATCCTAAACTTTAAAAAAAATTTCCTAACACCCCTAAATCCAAAACCATTAACAATAAATCTTTAACACAAAAGACACAAACATGTAGTTAGCACATAACACAAAATTCTAATATAATTAGGCACAAATTATTACCTATTTACATTCTCACACCCAAACTCACTCAACTCTTCAATTTTTTTTGGTGCACTTACATACATAGCACAAGATTCTTATGCATTTACATTCTCACACCTAGACTTTTAGATTCGGACGCTTATCACTCAAATTTTTTGGGCAAATTTACATACATGGCACAAAACTTTGATGTATTTACATATCTCACACCTAAAGTTTTATATTTAAGCACATGACACTCAAACCTTATGTAAAATCATATAATCCCTATACATTCCACGTATAATGAAGAAATACAAAAAAATAGGGAGTGTTGCCTATGTGTTTTCGAATCTAACATTAATGCATTCCAAATCTTAAAAAAAAAATGAAAACTCATGTAAAACCTGTTGTTTTGTATATAAAATTTATAATGTAAAACGATCGACGACGAAACGAATAAAATAACACAAGAAAATTCACACCAAAAGAACATACAGATTTACGTGGTTCGGCAAATTGCCTACATCCACGGAGTTGCAGATGATTTTACTAATTGAGGAAATTTATACCAGTTTGATCACAACGACAATTAAGGATCTCTCACTTGCTCTTTCTCTTTACACTAAGATTCACCGAAAAACAAGAACACCAAAGAAAAAGAAAAATATACAAGAGAAAACTTGTTTCTCTTCTGCCATAAGTCACCGAGAAGAACACATTCCTCTTCCCTATCTTCTTCTTCCTTCTCCTGCTTCAATGCAAATGCTTTCTCTGCCCGTGACTTTTCTCTCTAACTAAAAGGAAAGCCGTGTGATACCTTTTATCGCCAACAGGAAGCGGGAACAGTTTCGCAATCGAGCAGGAGCGGGAGGAGTCGCGACCTTTCGCAAAAAAGGAGTAACGGGCAAAGCGACGCGAAGCTTCACTCGCGCAGGAGCAGACGGAGGTGTCGATTCGCAAAAATGAGGAGGCGGGAGCGGGAGATCGCGATTCGCGATCGCAGGAGTGGAAGAGGGTCGTACCGGGCTCCACTTCTAACACATCTCTCACTTGGAGGCCGATACATAGACTACAACATCTCCTTCCTTGAAATGAATCTCCACTGGCGGCGTAGCCCTTTTCTTCAAACAAGAATCCTCCACTGGCGATGTCGCCCTTTTCTTCAAACATGAATCCTTCACGGTGGCGCCTTCCTTCAAACATGAATCCTCTACCTCTGCAACTCAAAGCCCATGTCTTCAAGCTAGAAGACCAACTGAAGCTGCGCACAACTTCAGTTTCTCCAGAGTAACACCCTTTATCAACATATCAGCAGGGTTCTGGCTTCCACAAATTTTCTCAAGCATCAACTGTCTGTCATCCAGCAATGATCGTATGAAGTGATATCTGATCTGAATGTGTTTTGTCCTGGACTGAAATGTTGGATTTCTGGCAAGGAATATAACGCTCTGACTGTCACTGTAGAAAATGCCCTTTTGATCATTCTTGCTAAATTCTTTCAAGAAGCCATGTAGCCATATCATCTCCTTTGCAGCTTCTGACATTGTTATGTACTCAGCTTATGTAGTAGACAACGAAACTGTCTTTTGCAGATTAGAGCCCCATTATATTGTAGTGCCACCAATAGTGTAAATATAGCCTGTAGTACTTCTTCTAGTATCAATGTCTCCAGCTAGATCAGCATCAACATAGCCCCGTACCTCTGACCTCTTTCCTGAGAAACACAAGCAAGTTTCTGCAGAGCCTCTTAGGTACCTCAAGATCCACTTCACTGCTTCCCAATGTTCCTTTCCNCATCCAACAATGATCGTATGAAGTGATATCTGATCTGAATGTGTTTTGTCCTGGACTGAAATGTTGGATTTCTGGCAAGGAATATAGCGCTCTGACTGTCACTGTAGAGAATGCTCTTTTGATCATTCTTGCTAAATTCTTTCAAGAAGCCCTGTAGCCATATCATCTCCTTTGCAGCTTCTGACATTGTTATGTACTCAGCTTATGTAGTAGACAACGAAACTGCCTTTTACAGATTAGAGCCCCATTATATTGTAGTGCCACCAATAGTGTAAATATAGCTTGTAGTACTTCTTCTAGTATCAATGTCTCCAGCTAGATCAGCATCAACATAGCCCCGTACCTCTGAACTCTTTCCTGAGAAACACAAGCAAGTTTCTGCAGAGCCTCTTAGGTACCTCAAGATCCACTTCACTGCTTCCCAATGTTCCTTTCCAGGATTACTCATGTATCTGCTAACGACTCCCACTGCATGGGCAATATCAGGTCTGGTGCAAACCATAGCATACATAAGTGAACCAATAGCTGAAGCATAAGGAACCTTACTCATGTAATCTCGTTCCTCCTCTGACTTGGGTGACTGATTCTTGCTGAGTTTCAAGTGACTTCCCAAGGGTGTGCCAACTGGTTTGGCCTTATCCATATAAAACCTGCTAAGTACCCTTTTTACATACTCAGCCTGAGAGAGTCTCAACATGCCTCTGACTCTATCTCTGACAATTCTCATACCAAGGATTTGCTTTGCAGCTCCCAAATCCTTCATTGCAAAGTGCTCTGACATCTGCTCCTTCAGATTATTGATCTCCTCAATGCTAGCACCTGCAATAAGCATATCATCCACATACAGCAGTAGGATGATATAAGAATTGTCAAAATACCTGACATAGCAACAGTGATCTGCCTGACATCTGTTGTACCCTGCACTGTGCATGAAATTATCAAATTTCTTGTACCACTGTCTAGGAGCTTGCTTCAGGCCATACAAGCTCTTCTTCAATCTGCAAACTGACTCTTCCTTTCCTTGTACCACGAACCCTTCAGGTTGGTGCATGTAGATGTCTTCTTCAAGATCCCCATGAAGAAAAGCTGTCTTCACATCTAACTGTTCAAGGAAGAGATCTTCAGTAGCTACTATAGACAGTACCATTCTAATGGTTGTAAGCTTCACCACAGGAGAGAAAATCTCGGAATAATCAATACCGTGCTTCTGCTGAAAACCCTTTACAACAAGTCTAGCCTTGTACCTCTTACTGCCATCATGCTCAGTCTTCACCCGGTACACCCACTTGTTGTGTAATGCCTTCTTCCCAGTTGGAAGATCTGCTAACTCCCAAGTCTGATTTTCAAGCAGAGAATTCATCTCCTCCTTCATGGCTAGCTCCCACTTGCTCGAATTTTCATCTTGCAACATTTCTTCATAACTCTGAGGTTCTCCACCATCTGTCAGCAAAATGTAGTTCAGAGTCGGAGAATAACGTTGTGGAGAACGTCTGGCCCTTTCTGACCTGCGAACTGCAACTGTAGGGGTAAACTGCTCTGAAACTGACTGTGGAACAATAGGAGTGGATGCCCCAGATCCACTCTCATCGTCACCTGCATCTCTGTCCTGCATTGTGACCTCTGGTAAATCATCAAACTTTACCAACTCAGATTCCTTCAGTGTTGTTTCAGAAACTGTACTGGACTTGTCCTTGTACATAACATTCTCATTGAAAACCACGTTCCTGCTCCTTATGATCTTCCGACTCTGATCATCCCAGAAACGATATCCAAATGCCTCATCTCCATAGCCAATGAAATAACACTTCCTTGACTTAGCCTCAAGCTTATTTCGAGCATCAGGATTAATGAGAATATAAGAACAACAACCAAAAGTCTTAAGGTGAGAAAGTTTTACCTCTTTCCCACTCCAGACTTCTTCAGGTAATTCACAGTTTAATGGAACAGATGGTCCCCTATTGATCAAATAAACTGCAGTACTAACCGCTTCTGCCCAAAAAGTAGGTGGTAGTCCGGCGTGCAATCTCATGCTTCTAGCTCGCTCATTAATGGTCCTGTTCATGCGCTCTGCAACACCATTTTGCTGTGGTGTTCCTGGAGTGGTCTTCTCCATTCTGATTCCCTGAGCTGCACAGTACTCCTTGAACCCACCATCAATGTACTCACCACCATTATCAGACCTCAGACATTTCAACTTTAAACATGTCTCTGTCTCAACCATAGCCTTCCAAGTCTTGAACACACTGAATACATCAGATTTATACTTCAAGAAGTAAACCCATACCTTTCTACTGTGATCGTCAATGAATGTGATGTAGTAACGAGAGCCTCCAAGAGATGCCACTGGAGAAGGTCCCCACACATCTGTGTGTACGAGATCCAGCTTTCCTGCCTTTGGTGTTCTGCCACCTTTCAAGAAACTGACCTTCCTCTGCTTCCCCATAATGCAACTCTCGCACATACTGAAATCAACTGACTTCAGTTCTGGTAGCTTGCCTCTGTACTGAAGTTCCTTCATACCTCTTTGACTCATGTGGCCAAGTCTGCAATGCCACAACTCTGTTGTGCTCTCTGCAACAGTAGTATCAACACTGTTAATTAAACCAGTAGTCATATACAATGTACCTGTTTTCTTACCCCGAGCCAGTACCAATGCTCCTTTAGTAACCTTCCAGGTACTATCTGAGAAAACTATTGAATGTCCACATTCGTCAAGCTGCCCAACAGAAATGAGGTTCTTCTTCAGTTCAGGAATGTGTCTGACCTTTTGCAGAGTCCACTTGTTTTTATTTGGAAGTGCAATGTCAATATCTCCCATTCCTACCACATTCAGAGCTTCTCCATCTGCCAGATATACTTTTCCAAAGTCACCTGCAACATAATTCCGCATCAATTCCCGATGGAAAGTTGTATGGAACGAAGCTCCTGAATCCAGTATCCAATCATCAACAGGACTATGAACAGCCAGCAGTAGTGCATCATGTGATTCTTCAGTTACCACATTCGCACTGTCAATCTCCTTCTTCTTAAGATTCCTGCAGTTCCTCCTTATGTGGCCAGTTTTGCCACAATTCCAGCAAGTTACTTGTTTACCAGGCCTTGACTTGCTCCTGTTTCTGTTCTTCGATTTTGATCTTCCCCTGTTTGAGTTCCTGTCAAGTGATCTCCCTCTGGAATCAACATTTAGTGCCGAACTCGAACCTGAGATCTCGCCAGAATCTTTTCTGCGCACCTCCTCAGCCAAAATCAAATCACGAATATCTTCAAATTTCAGTTTAGATTTACCTGCAGAATTACTGACAGCCATCCTCATAGCTTCCCAGCTATTTGGCAATGAAGCCAACAAGATCAGTGCACGTATCTCATCATCAAATTCAATTTCCACAGACGATAATTGATTTGTGATGTTATTGAAATCATTCAGGTGTTGTACAATAGACGTACATTCCACCGTCTTCAAGTTGAATAACTTCTTCATCAGATATACCTTGTTATTCGCCGATGGCTTTTCATACATACCTGACAGAGCTATCATAAGATCTGCAGTCGTCTTCTTCTTGACGGTGTTATGTGCAACGGACCTCGATAGGGTCAATTAAATAACCCCCCAGAACCTGTCGATCTAACAGATTCCATTCAGTCTCATCTATTCTTTCAGGTCTTTTCCCCAACAACGGAAGATGAAGTTTCTTCCCATAGAGGTAGTCCTCTATCTGCATTCTTCAATAACCAAAATTTGTGTCATCAAATTTCTCGATCCCTGAAATCTTCACTTCGTCTGTAGCCATTGGCTCTGATACCAGTTGTTGTTTTGTATATAAAATTTATAATTTAAAACGATCAACGACGAAGCGAATAAAATAACACGAGAAAATTCACACCAAAAGAACACACAGATTTACGTGGTTTGACAAATTGGCTACATCCACGGAGTTGCAGAGGATTTTACTAATTGAGGAAATTTACACCAGTTTGATCACAACGACCATTAAGGATCTCTCACTTTCTCTTTCCTGTTACACCAAGATTCACCCAAGAGCAAAAACACCAAAGAAGAAGAAAAATATATAAGAGAAAACTTGTTTATCTTCTGTCACAAGTCACCGAGAAGAACACCTTCTTCTTCCCTATCTTCTTCTTCCTTCTCTTGCTTCAACGCAAATGCTTACTCTGCCCGTGACTTTTCTCTCTAACAAAAGGAAAGCCGTGCGATACCTTTTATTGCCAACAGGAAGCGGGAACAGTTTCGCAATCGAGCAGGTGCGGGAGGAGTCGCGACCTTTCGCGACAAAGGAGTGACGGGCAAAGCGAAGCGAAGCTTCACGCGCGCGAGAGCAGACGGAGGTGCCGATTTGCGAAAATGAGGAGGCGGGAGCGGGAGATTGTGATTCGCGATCGCAGGAGTGGAAGAGGGTCGTATCGGGCTCCACTTCTAACAAAACCAAAGCTTGGAGGTATNTGTTCATGTTCGTCTCGTTTATAATTCGAGCTTTAAAAATTTGTTCGTGTTCGACTCGTTTACTTAACGAGCGAGTCCAACACGAGCTACTTAACAAGCCGAACACGAGTTATTCGCAAACAATGAGTTTTTTTGACAGGCCTCATAATGAGATCAAGTTTATATTTTATTATATTATAAAATATAAAACATATTCTACGTATAAAGCCAATGTTTTAAAGTTCATATTTAAAATTAGACCTTGATGCAATTGATATGCAAAAGTTTAAATAGAAAACCTCCCATCTCTCTATAATGATTTCCCCATGAAAAAAATCTTAATAGAATATCAACCATTATGATGCCTATTCCACTTGGTGGGCCCTCATAAAAACATGGGGCTTAAACTGTGGGCCCATCTCTTAACCAGCCATGGCCCATGAGGTCGTCCATTATATAAGTTTATGTCTTTGTTGCACTTAATGCATGTTTATCTAAATGTGTGTAATTATAATTAATGTTAATAAATACAAAAATTAACTTCAAGATATTTTATTTGCTGAAGAGAGTTTATTACTGGTTTGATTCTGTCTACCATACATTTGGAATAATTTGATTTGGTGAAACTAAGTCAATAACATAGATTATTTAAAACTTAGCTATATATATTTGTGTGTGTGTGTCGCGTATCCCGATCTGTTGGTTTGCTTTCAAGATATAAAATCCATCTGGTCGGGGTTCGAATCTCTTCTGACACAGTTGGTCTTAAGAAGATGATACTNCTGTGTGTGTGTGTGTCGCGTATCCAGATCTGTTGGTTTGCCTTCAAGATATAAAATCCATCTGGTCGGGGTTCGAATCTCTTCTGACACAGTTGGTCTTAAGAAGATGGTACTCGACTTGTTAGGCACATTAGGGATCATTGGAGCTTTGTATAATAGCCTCTGGTCATTCCTTTTTAAATATATTTGGCAAAAAAGCAAAATAAAGCTAAGTAGATTTGCATAATAGCTTCCAGCAATCAACCAAGAAAGCTACCGAGCGGCATTCTTCGCCTTTATTCGAGGCAATTCGCACTTGATGAGAATCCTTAACTAAGAGGGAAAAAAAGGGTTTATTAAGCTTATAATAGTAATTAATTAAGAAGCATTTTGTCTTAAAAAATGTGTTAGCTTAGTTGGCCGGGTCCCTAATGAAGGAGCAAGTGATAATTACTTATAATGATTAGCGCTGCGTGGGTGGCGCTCAATGCATGCATGGAGCAACTAAATATTTGGTTAGGTGTATTGATTTAGTGATAATCGAGCGGCGATCCAATCCGATCTAACGGCTGGAATTAGTTGGCATTATTTACGGCTTTGCCATTGTATGGGGGGGCTCAACAAATGTGAAGGGAAGGAGAGGCCGAAATTAGAACCCATGTGTCACTTTCATTGTTTGAGTNCATGGGGGGCTCAACAAATGTGAAGGGAAGGAGAGGCCGAAATTAGAACCCATGTGTCACTTTCATTGTTTGAGTCATTATTTGATTAGACTGAATTTGACCAATGACACAAGTGCTAATTGGATGAGACAATAAAGGTAAAATAGGAATTGTTAGATTTTACAAGTAAAAAATGTATAAAGGAATTAAAATTATATATGTAAGAAAATCTGTATTAATATGCATCTTGAATTATAATTGATCTCCTTCTTCAAAAAATTATAGTAGAAAATGATCAGTACAATGCAAAGGCTTAGATTAGGGAGAAAGTAACGATTTTGTGGTGCATGTTAATTTAGAGGTATTGATGTTAATGATATGGAGAGCATATTCTTGGCATCAATTTTTGATGTTACACGTGTAAGGTGTCCAAGTGAACGGCTCGGGATGATCTACTGTTAATTCGTAGCGTCCCGCATTTGAAGACACCCATTTAAGACTTCCTAGAATGTATTCGGGGCACGAAGCTTGATTCGACCTTGCTCGAGAGAATTCTCGAGAGAATCCACTGTTGGACGGGCTCATTCAATATATTGGACATGTTCAGTATCCATTCTAGTGTTTAGAGACCATGACATATCCATATGGAGCCTCCCATAGTCAAAGAAACCCATCGAAGCTTCCCGCAGGCATTTTTGGTAATATTATGCTTTAGAACATTGTAACCGCGCGATGATTTAGAGCAGGTATCAGTGTAGAAATCCTTGATGCAGCGCCCAAAAAAATATTTATCTCTTAGGTTGTGGGACTTTATTTTAGTCATATTTGATCTTTCAAAGCTTTTGGGTCAAAAAATCCTTCATCGGATGCATCCTTTGAAAATCGGGATTTTCGGGCCTAGAGCAGCACATAGGCGCCAGTTCTGGGCGTCTAAGTGCCAGGCCCTAGCTCCTAGGCGCCCAGAGCCCCCATGGAATGTAAAACAGAGAACACATAAAGTAGGCGTCATACCTAATGCCTAGGCGCTAGTCCATGGAGACTAGGCACTTTGAGCAGCTCAAAATGTCAAAAAATCGAGTCATCGTAAAGTAGGTGCTAGGGTTGCAACACCTAGTCGTTAGTCCAAATTTTTTAACCCGATTTCTCCCTTAATTTTTCATGATTTTAACGTCGAACCTAACCCCGAGGCAACTAAAAACACAAGTTTTTTGGTCCTTAAGGAGATTTGCATGGGGAAGGGAAAAAGGTGATGGATGGAACCTTCATTATCCTGTTTGGGAAGGCATTAGAAAAGAAGGGGCCATCATTTTTGGAAGGGGGCTGGTCCAAGATGCTTTTGTTCCCTTGGCTTTTGCTATCCCCTTGTGAATCCAAGAGTGAAACTACCTATTTTCTTTTCTAGCCCAAAATCCAAATGCTGGGATCGTCGTACTCCTGCATTTGCATCAGTAGTTTCATCCTCATGATTTGAGGAACAAAATCTACTGCTTATGTGCAGAGGATGTAAAGACTTTGTCGTTCCCTACGCCCTGAAGGTTTTCCCCACAAAATTCCTTCGTACCAGGCAAATGGAGGTGGTCACTTTTCTTTTTGTGTGACGCATGCTTTGTTCTGTCTTTTAACCCTAAGGTTCAAACGTGAGATCACTAGGATGAGCTTATCTTACTCATCAAAATCGATCAGTTCTCTCTTTTTTTTTCCTTGCACGCATTCGCATTGCATGTATTGCATGACTTTATAAGTTTGCATTAAATTTATCAATTTTGCAAGCTTTCATCCTTCGATTCGCCCGATTAGCCGCACTGACCAGGTCAGACTGATCAAAATGTTTTGTCAACTCGTTTGATCGGCCCTAACAACTCAATCAGCATGACCAACTATCTTTTGTCAATCCAATGTCAGACAATATGTAAATTTGTTCTTTACTATTTTACTTGCATTTATCTATTGTAGTTCTAACCCTATCCTGTGGCAATAGTCCCTCAGATCGAATCTTGCTTTAACATTGTCTTTTATTTTTGTCATGATATCCTGAGCAGTATTAAATATATTATCAAAAAATTCTTCTCAATATGCACAACATTCAGATTATGTCTAATCAGATTGGTCATGCAGTATGAAAGTTCCCAAAATATACTTTTTCATCAAGTTATGTGAAACGTCAAAATCTAGAAGATGACTTGAGACTAATTTCAGTCTCTCAGTGATCTTTGGTACTTCACCGATCATCTGCAATGTATCGTTTCCACTTATTTTTGGGGGCGGACTTGATCTTTCAACTCTATTTCCGAAAAATGCACCTTCACTCCTTTGAAATGGGTGATCACATACTAAGAACCTTCGATGACAATCAAACCAAGAATTTTTCTTCCTTACTTCAAAGTGAATAGTTTGGACATGTCTATGCAGTAGGGATAGGCCAATTTCCCAACTGTGCTCCAACTAGATAACATCCCATAAGCCAGAAAGTCACTAATCATCCACATAAGAGTAGCTCTAATGTGAATGTTTACTTTCATTGCAATATCATAAGTTAACACGTTGGTTTCCCACAATACCTATAACTCATCTATTAGAGGTTGTAAGTACACATCAATTTTATCCTTGGGCTATACGGACATGGTATGATCAATTTTAGAAATAAGANCTAATAGTATGGTAATGTAGCATAGCTCTCATGGCTCATCTATGGCTTGGGAGTGGCTTCATGGCTTGTCCTTGGCTTGGTCAACTGTCATGAGGAGAGATTTTTAAATTCATGAAATATTTTGGTGGATTTTGGCAGGATGCTTGATTTGGAATGAATTAATTTTGAATTTAGGACTTTAGGAATGATTTTAATCAAATGGATGATGAAGAGAAAGAATTGTCATGTAGNTATACAAGCTCTTCTTCAATCTGCAAACTGACACTTCCTTTCCTTGCACCACGAACCCTTCAGGTTGGTGCATGTATATGTCTTCTTCAAGATCCCCATGAAGAAAGGTTGTCTTCACATCTAATTGTTCAAAAAATAGATCTTCAGTAGCCACTATAGACAGTACCATTATAATGGTTGTAAGCTTCACCACAGGAGAGAAAAATTTGGAATAATCAATATCGTGCTTCTGCTGAAAACCCTTTACAACAAGTCTAGCCTTGTACCTCTTACTGCCATCATGCTCAGTCTTCACCCGGTACACCCACTTGTTGTGTAATGTCTTCTTCCCAGTTGGAAGATTTGCTAACTCCCAAGTTTGATTTTCAAGCACAGAATTCATCTCCTCCTTCATGGCTAGCTCCCACTTGCTCGAATTTTCTTCTTGTAAGATTTCTTCATAACTCTGAGGTTCTCCACCATATGTTAGCAGAATCTAGTTCAAACTTGGAGAATAACGTTGTGGAGAACATCTGGCCCTTTCTGATCTGCAAACTGCAACTGTAGGGGTAGACTGCTCTGAAATTGTCTGTGGAACAATAGGAGTGGATGCCCCGGATCCACTCTCCTCGTCACTTGCATCTCTGTCATGTATTGTGACCTCTGGTAAATCANAAAAAATACTTTACATGCTAATAAAAAAGAATGGCATGAGAAGCTTTTGGAAGCCTTGTAGGCATATTGTATGCATATTGTACAACCACGGGCTCTAGCTCATATGCATTGACTTTTGAGTTTAAAACAGTCCTTCCTTTGGAAGTTGAATTTCCTTCCTTGCGAGTTGCTATAAGCAACAAGATAAATAGTAAGTTAAACATCTGAGTATGATTGGAAGAGTTGGATAACCTTGATGGCTAAGGTTACAAGCCCAACAAAACCTCGAGCTAAATTGGACTTGAATGGCTAGAGCCCACGACAAACTCTTGAGGACCCGTACTTTTGTGGTTGGAGAATATTTAATTGGTCCCGTGCCATCCCATAGTGATTCAACTTCATACACATGACAAAATTGAACCCACTTAGGAAGGTTTGTTTGTGATAGAGAAGATCTACGAAGGACAAGCTTACATGTTAGTTGATGTAGACGGATTTCATCCCATGTCCCTGATCAACTAAAAATATTTGAAGATGTATTATGTTGGATCATAACTTATACTTGATATATTTTGTACATAAGCTATTTTCAAACTTGACGTACTCTTGCAACTTGATTATCAAGTCATAAAATGTGTATCTTTTATAATCTTATGAGCAATAAAATTGCCTTGTTATGATGCTCCATTTGTGTAAATCACTTGTGATGATGTCTTTTCTATACATGTTAAGAGACAACTTAGCAAGGTTCGAAGAATGCTTATGTATGGGAATTCATATGCTTCTTTGAAAACTAATATCTTAGTTTTATTCAGGCAAGGTGGAACTCTTTAAGGTGGCATATACCGATCATTCATAGTAATCAATTAAATAGAAGCTATTTATTTCTCTTATTGTACATATACAATCATAAGCTTTACACAGGATCCAAGAACAAAAAGGCGTCCATTCAAAATAAAAGGATGCGGTAAATGTCCTAAAAGGACTTGCTTTAGTTTAGTCTAAAGCTGAACATCCCATGACTTTTATATTTTATGCANTCAACTGGTTTGGCGTTATCCATATAGAACCTGCTAAGTACCCTTTTTACATGCTCAGCCTGAGAGAGTCTCAACATGCCTCTGACTCTATCTCTTATANTAAGATTCACCGAAAAACAAGAACACCAAAGAAAAAGAAAAATATACAAGAGAAAACTTGTTTCTCTTCTGCCATAAGTCACCGAGAAGAACACATTCCTCTTCCCTATCTTCTTCTTCCTTCTCCTGCTTCAATGCAAATGCTTTCTCTGCCCGTGACTTTTCTCTCTAACTAAAAGGAAAGCCGTGTGATACCTTTTATCGCCAACAGGAAGCNGAAAAGCAAGAACACCAAAGAAGAAGAAAAAGATACAAGAGAAAACTTGTTTCTCTTCTGCCACAAGTCACCGAGAAGAACACATTCTTCTTCCCTATCTTCTTCTTCCCTCTCCTGCTTCAACGCAAATGTTTTCTCTGCCCGTGACTTTTCTCTCTAACTAAAAGGAAAGCCGTGTGATACCTTTTATCGCCAACAGAAAGCNGTTCTCCTGCTTCAACGCAAATGCTTTCTCTGCCCGTGACTTTTCTCTCTAACAAAAGGAAAGCCGTGTGATGCATTTTATTGCCAATAGGAAGCGGGAACAGTTTCGCAATCGAGCAGGAGCGGGAGGAGTCGCGACCTTTCGCAAAAAAGGAGTAACGGGCAAAGCGACGCGAAGCTTCACTCGCGCAGGAGCAGACGGAGGTGTCGATTCGCAAAAATGAGGAGGCGGGAGCGGGAGATCGCGATTCGCGATCGCAGGAGTGGAAGAGGGTCGTACCGGGCTCCACTTCTAACACATCTCTCACTTGGAGGCCGATACATAGACTACAACATCTCCTTCCTTGAAATGAATCTCCACTGGCGGCGTAGCCCTTTTCTTCAAACAAGAATCCTCCACTGGCGATGTCGCCCTTTTCTTCAAACATGAATCCTTCACGGTGGCGCCTTCCTTCAAACATGAATCATCTACCTCTGCAACTCAAAGCCCATGTCTTCAAGCTAGAAGACCAACTGAAGCTGCGCACAACTTTAGTTTCTCTAGAGTAACACCCTTTATCAACATATCAGCAGGGTTCTGGCTTCCACAAATTTTCTCAAGCATCAACTGTCTGTCATCCAGCAATGATCNGTACACAGACTACAACATCGCCTTCCTTGAAATGAATCTCCACTGGCAGCGTAGCCCTTTTCTTCAAACAAGAATCCTCCACTGGCGATGTCGCCCTTTTCTTCNTTGGAGGTATTGATCATGGCTTCTCACCTTGGACGAAATTAGAGTGGTGGAAATAAGTCGGAATTGCAAGAAAGGAAGGTTGGGGACAGAGGAGCACCGGAGGAGAAGGGTTATCGATGAGGAAGAAGAAATAAGAAATGTCGGCTACAACTTGGACAGTAAATAAATTAGGGTTTTAGCATCGGCAATAGCGTTCGCTAATGCCGACGCTAATAAGTAAAATTAGTATTGCGTCGACGCTAACCTGTCAACTTANTAGTAAATAAATTAGGGTTTTAGCATTGGCAATAGCGTTCGCTAATGCCGAGGCAATAGCGTTCGCTAATGCCGACGCTAATAAGTAAAATTAGTATTGCGTCGACGCTAACCTGTCAACTTAGCGCCACCCGATCGATAGTAATTTTTTGCATAAGTCATTGAAGTTTGAGGCAGTGTGCGGCGTAAAACGGACACAAATCGGATGCTAATATTGTGTCAAAATTATATACGATATTAATTTTGACNAGATCGATAATAATTTTTTGCATAAGTCATTGAAGTTTGAGGCCGTGTGCGGCGTAAAACGGACACAAATCGGATGCTAATATTGTGTCAAAATTATATACGATATTGATTTTGACACTAAACAACAGTTTTCTTGTTGTGGCTATGGTGGTATAGCAACTACTGTGGTGATTAGGGGAAGGGAGGTACAACAACGACTATTTAATAGTTATTCGACTTCGGTAGCGATCGAGTGCCGACGATCTAATGATGTGAGTGATGATCGGTCTACAATAGTTCAACAACGACGACAATGACCTCACAATATTGGTCCAACTGCTATGACGTTCGAATGACAACATTTCGCCAATAGCGACGGAAAGGATGACCACGCAATATAAATTATCGAGGCCTCGGAGTTCCCTTGAATATAACTTAGATTTCCTCTTTCATTAAGATTGAAGNGCAATATTGGTCCAACTGATGACGTTCGAATGACAACATTTCGCCAATAGCAACGGAAAGGATGACCAGGCAATATAAATTATCGAGGCCTCGGAGTTCCCTTGAATATAACTTAGATTTCCTCTTTCATTAAGATTGAAGAGAATGGATGTTTATTTATAAAAATGTTCTCTTTCAGTGGATAAATAAAGAAGCTTTGGTCAACAATCTGTTGACGTGGACTTTGAGATTGGGGTAGTATGATCGACGGCGACCGTATCTCACACAATAATAAGCGACGCAGACAGGTGGCAAGGGACCGTGGTGGGACCCATTTCAGTAAATCAGATACAAACAAGACTCAAAATTCACCCACGCGTTAACCCATAGGCTGTGGGTGCAGTAGGGTGTCAACAATTTATGATACAGCCGCACGTGGGGAACGGCTTCCCTCCAGTACTGTGCGGGAGTCGAGTCGCAGTGCGGGAACGGGGCAAACGTAAAATTGAACTAGCAAACAAAAAATAATAATAGTAATGAAAGTATATTCAGCTCAAAATTCAAATAGTTATAAGTTTCCTATTTACAGACACATTATATATATATATATATATATATATATNACTTTTCTAAGTGAGTAGAAGTTGTTCCTTTGAGGGAGAGGAATGTAGAAAATGTGTTGCATTTTATTAAGAAAAATATCCTATATCAATTTGTTGTGTCATGTCGTATTGTATTCTGATTACAAATTGGCCTTCAAGAACACGAATGTCCATAGGTCTGTTCATCACCATCACATTGGTTGATAATTTTCTACCATATATTATCCAAGAGCTAATGGATAGTCCGAAGCTTTTCATAAGACTTTGGTTAATCTTATCAAAAATACTTTACATGCTAATAAAAAAGAATGGCATGAGAAGCTCTTAGAAGCCTTGTAGGCATATTGTATGACATATTGTACAACCACGGGCTCTAGATCATATGCATTGACTTTTGAGTTTAAAACAGTCATTCCTTTGGAAGTTGAATTTCCTTCCTTGCGCGTTGCTATAAGCAACAAGATATATAGTAAGTTAAACATCTGAGTATGATTGGAAGAGTTGGATAACCTTGATGGCTAAGGTTACAAGCCCAACAAAACCTCGAGCTAAATTGGTCTTGAATGGCTAGAGCCCACGACAAACTCTTGAGGACCCGTACTTTTTTGGTTGGAGAATATTTAATTGGTCCCGTGCCATCCCATAGTGATTCAACTTCATACACATGACAAAATTGAATCCACTCGGGAAGGTTTGTTTGTGATAGAGAAGATCTACGAAGGATGAGCTTACATGTTAGTTGATGTAGATGGATTTCATCCCATGTCCCCGATCAGCTGAAAATATTTGAAGATGTATTATGTTGGATCATAACTTATACTTGATATATTTTGTACACAAGCTATTTTCAAACTTGACGTACTCTTGCAACTTGATTATCAAGTCATAAAATGTGTATCTTTGATAATCTTATGAGCAATAAAATTGCCTTGTTATGATGCTCCATCTGTGTAAATCACTTGTGATGATGTCTTTTCTGTACATGTTAAGAGACAACTTAGCAAGGTTCGAAGAATGCTTATGTATGGGAATTCATATGCTTCTTTGAAAACTAATATCTTAGTTTTATTCAGGCAAGGTGGAACTCTTTAAGGTGGCATATACCGATCATTCATAGTAATCAATTAAATAGAAGCTATTTATTTCTCTTATTGTACATATACAATCATAAGCTTTACACAGGATCCAAGAACAAAAAGGTGTCCATTCAAAGTAAAAGGATGTAGTAAATGTCCTAAAAGGACTTGCTTTAGTTTAGTCTAAAGCTGAACATCCCATGACTTTTATATTTTATGCACTGACCTTTGGGTCTCGATAGTCCTTCTAATAAAATTTGAGTTGGCTTTCATGCGGGTTTCCACCCACCACCTTTTTACGATAAATGTGTTAACCTATAGTTCTAGTGGTCCTTCCTCTCGATGATTACTTATTTCCTTCATGATTTATGTTCTACAACTGTTTTTACAAATATTATCAAGCAAATGTTAAGCCTCTATAGGTGCTCTACTCAATGGGGATCACAACTAGAAGCTTGGTCCGTTCTCTACAAGTTAGCATATCAGTTGGTGGTGATCACACGAGATGATTCTACCTTATTTGATTTAATCCCTTGTCTACCTTTTGGGTTGGTTGTGAGGTCCCCCTTCGATGTAGTAAGGCTTTCCTTCCTAATGTAACAAACATATTAAATCAAATACAGGAGTAGGAGTATGACAACCTTAAATAGAGTTAGGCTTCTGCCCCCTCAACTAGTGTCAGACTAGTTTTGAGACCCCCTTAAAAAGGAGCAAGACTCTCTTATGTAATCTGGCTACGCTATTTCACTAGAAGTTAAGATGTGAAATAAGATTTTGGAAGTAAGTCCACCTTAAATAGGAGTTCCTTTCCTCAACTAGTTCTCAAGATTAGAAAACTACCTTAAATGGAGTAAGGCATCCCTTCTTGAACTATTCAAAAATAAAATTAAATCTTAGGATAAGGGTAAAGCCACCCTAAATGGAGTTAGGTTTTTAATTCCTTAATGAACACTTAAGTTTGATATGAGTCCTTTGGATTTCCTCCTTGACCTGCATGATAGTTAACTCAAATCACATGAGANTCACCCTAAATGGAGTAAGGTTTTTAATTCCTTAATTAGCACTTAAGTTTGATATGAGTCCTTTGGATTTCCTCCTTGACCTGCATGATAGTTAACTCAAATCACATGAGATGATTGAGCCTTCTCAATTGACCACACTATTTAAGTCACTGATCAGTTAAAACTTAAGTCAGGTAAATCAGGCTTAAATAGTAACTTAGCTAAGCTATTGGTGCTCTTCTCGACGGGAATCACAGTTAAAATCTTTGACAGTTCTTTACGAGTGCACATAATGGACAAANTTTAAGTCAGGTAAATCAGACTTAAATAGTAACTTAGCTAATCTGTTGGTGCTCTTCTCGACGGGAATCACAGTTAAAATCTTTGACAGTTCTTTACGAGTGCACATAATGGACAAACTGGGTTACACGAGATAATCCTACCTTTCTACATCTAATTACCTTATTTACCTCTTAGTATGGTTGTGAAACTGCCTTAAATGGAGTAAGGCATTCCTTTTTAATTTAACAGGCATGTTAGATCGAATCTGAGGTTTGGTATATGACCCCCTAAATGGATAAAAGGCATCCTTTCCTCAACTAGTTCTCAAGACTAGAAGGCCATCTTAAATGAAGCAAGATGTCCCTTCTTGAACTAGTTAAAAATCAAATAAATCTTAGGATAAGGGTAAAACAAACTTAAATGATGTAAGGTTTCTGATTCCTAAATTAGCACTCAACTTTGATAAGAGTCCCTTGGTTTTCCTCCTTAACCTGCATGATAGTTGGCTCGAATCACATGAGATGATTGGGCCTTCTCGATTGACCACACTGTTTAAGTCACAGGTCAGTTACAATTTAAGTAAGGTAACTCAGGCTTAAATAGTCACTTAGCTAAGCTACGAGTTCTCTTCTCGACAAGAATCACAGTTAAGAGCTATGATGGTTCTTTACAACTGAGCTAAGAGTGCTTCTATTTAAGGCGGTTCTTACATGAGATAATCCATCCTTTCTTGATCTAATTCACTTATTTACCTCTTAGTCTGGTTGTGAGACTGCCTTAAATGGAGTAATACATTCCTCTCTAATTTAACAGGCATGTGAGATAAAATCTGAGTTTTGGTGTAAATAAAGGCATCTTTTCCTCAACAAGTTCTTAAACTTGGAAACATGCCTCCTAAATGGACCAAGTCCTCCATTCTTAAACTGGTTCAAAAGCCAAATATGAGGTTTGGTGTAAGACCCCCTAAATGGATAAAGGCATCCTTTCCTCAACTAATTCTTAAGATTGTAAAGAAGCCTCCTAGAATGGATCATGGTTTCCTTTCTTAAACTTGTTTAAAAGCAAAATCCAAGGCTTGGTGTAAGGCCCCTGAATGAATAAAGGCATCATTTCCTCAACTAGTTCTTAATATGGGAAATAAGCCTTCTAAGAGGATTGTGACTTCCTTTCTTAAACTAGTTCAAAAGAAAAACTTTTGGTTTGGTGTAAGACCCCCTAAATGCATAACAAAATTCTTTCCTCAACTAGTTCTTAGGATTAGAAAAAAAGCCTTCTAAAAGATCAAGGCCTCCTTTCTTAAAATAGTTCAAGAATAAAATTTGAGGTTGACTGAAGCAACTTTTACTTAAGAAAATTTAAGATTGGAATTAAGGCCGCTAAAAGGAACAAGTCCTCCTATCTTAGACTAGTTCACAAAAATGTGAGCTTTGGAAGCAAGCCCCCCTTAATGAGAATAAGACATCATTTTCTCAATAAATCTTTTAGTTTAAAATAAGCCTTCTGAATGGATTAAGGCCCCCTTGATGCACCCCTAATGTGTGCTGTTTTTCTGCGTATTTTATGTCAATTTAATTCCTTTGAGATGGTGTCAAAAACTTGACCCGACCCGAAGTTACGTAGTAATTTAGCTTTAAAAAATATGGCCAAAAACTTGACCCAATTTATATTAAATATTTAATGTACAAAATTTAAATGTTATATAAAATATAAAAATTAGTTCACACACTATGGGTTCTACGCAAGTGTACGTATCACTTCAAGTAATATAGGGCTTTCCTTAAAAACCACATCGATCTCATGAAGAAGCAAGGTAAGAGGTCCTTAGTCAAATTCTGGTCTACACTATTAGTCCTTAGTTTGGAAAATCAATTTAAGTGGTTTTTCTAACAAGTACTCCAAAATGTAAGTCTTAAGTTTAAAACAACTAATAATTATTCCTAAATGAAAATATTAATTCTAAAGATAACCCTTTTTGGATGAATTGGTTTAGAAAAATTTGAGACGTTAAAAACTGCTATTCTTATGTAGTGAATTGGATAACATAAAGGAATGAGATACATTAAATATTGTATGTGCAAAATAGGAGCAATTTTAATTCTCTACCCTTAGTCAAGTGCTATAGAGAATTGTTGGCTTAGGTTTAGTGTCTAAATCCGCGGTTAGGTTAGGGGGATACTAGCTCTCACTCCAGAGCTCCCACTTCCCTTCCCCTGAAGGCTAACTCTCGCTTTAGTTCTTAAACACTAATATCGAATTGGGGATTTTTAGTCTGTCACCCTAGAAATATCCAATTCTACACCCAACAAAGTATATTAACCGAATTGGTGATTTTAGTCTGTCACCCTAAAGATTCTCCAATTCTACACTTAACAAAGAATATTTACCTATGATTTTAGTCTGTCACCCTAGAATCTCCAATTCTTCGCCCAGTAACATATATATTTCCCTATTTATTTGCACTCAACCCCCATGAACTTCACCTCCATTGAATTTGAATGTGGTTCCACTTTGTTGAGAATTACACCGCCCTCTTAGGTCTTAATGCAATTACAAAGAATTTTAACTCTACAATGAGACCTTATTGTAATGTAAAGGAAGTGCAAGTAAAAACCATCACATTTATAATCAAAACTTTATCTAGCATATATCCCAATATCCTAAACATGAATCCTACTTATTACAAAAGAAAAGTAAAAGGAAAACAATGACATAATCTTCTCATGCCACAATTTCCTAATGAAAAGAAAGAGTTAGAAAGATACATCACAAAACACAAAGAAAACACAACGAAAAAATTTATTACATCAAAGAAAATCCATAAGATAAGTGTTTACAAAATTATAAGATAATGAAGAACACAATACTTAGCTTTTTCTCCTTGGAAGAAAGATAAAAATCTCTCCCACAAAGTCTCCCACTGATCCATGCAATGCTAGGACATCTCCTTACAGATTCTCTCAAAATCCCCTCTCCGATTTCTCCAAAATAGTAGAAATCTACATTTATACTCCTATTCTAAGATCTATAAACATCCTCCATGTTTTTCCACTCACACACACCACCTTTACTAACATAAAATTGCTCTATTATAGTATAGG